>JAHBCN010011915.1:0-27882 GCA_019359885.1 Listronotus oregonensis
GGCTGTGCAATATTTACGCAATGACATGGGTGTGCAACAAAAATAAAAAAGTTTTCTTAATACGGACTCACAATCTGTTTTAAAAAAATTGAAAACTTTAGTAGTTCAAAATTAATTTCCACATCTCTAAAATCTCAAAAATAAAATGTATACTTTCAAAAATCCCAATAAAACATTTAGTTTCATCTGGACCAAAGGACATGCAGGAATAAAGGGAATATGGAAATTGACAGAATTGTCAAAACGAGCAATAAAGACAACTCTAAATGGATGTTTCCTTGGTTATACCCGACCTAACCCAGGAATTAAAATATGTACACTTCAAAAATGGAATATGGAATGGCAAGCCTATGGAAGACAAACAAACACACATTATTTTAAAATTCACCCCACCATTCCTACATCGCAATGGTTTCAAAAGGCGAACTACCCCAGAAGAATAGTGTCAACTATCAGAAGATTAAAACTAACCACGGAAGATTTCCTGCTCATCTACACAAAATCGGTGTTAAACCAGATCCATTTTGTCCATGCGGAGAATTTGGAGATATAAACCACCTACTTTTTAACTGTCCTTTACATAAGGATAAAATTGATGAATTTATTTGTTACCTCAACAAAAATAATATGTTTAACCCTTTATGGACGCCCTACATTTTAATATCAAATAATCCCAAAATCTTTAAAGAAATTTATTTTTTCATAAATAATACATTAAAATTAACAATATAACGTAAACTACAGATCATGTCTAACCAGAACCATGTCTACCATAAATGTATTTCCCTTCAATCCGGGTCCACACTGCATGTTTTTTAAAAATGCCCTGATAGACCCCTGGGCGAAAAGCGTGTGTCCCTGTTTTAATTCCTATTTATCCTACTCTTCTGATCTATTTGGTTATATTACCTTTTGAATAATAGTAAATATACATTGCACACAAACATATTTTTGTAATAAAATAAACTTTGACCTTTATTCTTTTTATGACCCTAATAGAAATATTTAATTATGCACTATAAACTTTCGTGGCCAATACACCAGTTTGTAAGGCCATCATACCAAAAAAAAAAATGGAAATAAGGTAAAAATTGTAAATTTATTTAAATATTTAGACATTTTTCCTGGTTTCAATTTTAAATTTAATATTTAAATTGGCCATTTAATTCCTATAACTGCATCTAGAATAAATTATTTTAAAATAATTAGTTGTACTTTATCTTCTTATTAAAAAAATGTATATAATTCACTTATTTTACCCTATTTTTGTATTGTCTATCTATTTTATATAACCCAGATAAAGGTGTTTTGAGTAGGTTGCAAATTTTGCAAAGTAAAGCAATAAGTAATATATTAAACACTACTAAGCATAGGCGTGCGCACAGTGGGTGCCGTGGGTACCGTGGCACCCCCACTGTCTGAAAAAGATTACTGTATTTAAAATATGAAAATTATTATTTGATAAGTTTCGATTTAAAAATTATTTTTTTATTCACCAATACAATATCTGGTCTATTGTGAGCAACAGTTTGGTCTGTAATACAGTTCTGTCCCAGTACAATTTAAATTCATTGTTTTCGAGAATAGGTTCCGGAGTATACTTATAGTAAGGCAATTTTTCATTCTGTAAAAGCTTTAGCTTCTCTGCCAATTGTTGATGGAGTATCTTGGCTGCTGAATCGTGTCTTTCCTTATACTCTGATGCTGCAAATGCTTGGCAACCCCCCGTTATATGCTGGATTGTCTTCTATGTTTGACATCCATATCTGCATCGATCGTTCTCTATAGACGGGCCTCTAACGATATGCTTCAGATAGTTTTTTGTCGGAATAACCTGGTCCTGTCTACCCAATAAAAAGCCTTCAGTCTCTAGGAACATCTTCCCCGACGTCAGCCAGTAGTTCGACGCGAACTTGTCGACATTTTCCTGGCTGACCTCATTGGGGTGACGTCCATGAAGAGGCTTCTCCAACTAGGCTTGCAGCTTCTCCTGGTCTGTTTGATGGTGTCTGCGCATTACTATTATTATTATTATCTCGGCACCCACACCAGCTTTACCCTGCGCACGCCTATGCTACTAAGTATACAAAAATAAATGTTATGTTAAATTAATTAGAAAGCTTAATAGTTAAAAAAGGTTAACATCATTTGTTACCCCAACAGAAAATTAACAGTTTAAAATAGTGATTGTCAATTTTTCTTAAAAAAATCATTAAAAAATATATTCTATAAGCATTTTTATAAAGGTCTTATTAGGTATAATAAACTAAATATTTTAATAAAATCAGAAAATAGTTTAAAAAATAAAACCCATTACAAAAAATACTTTTTAAAAAAACCAAATTAAAAAAAAATACCTCTTAATATTGTAAAAGCTCATTAATTTTTAAATTTAAATAAATATATTTTTGTAATTTCTAATTGTAATATGAAACAGCATGCCTAATAAATCTTTTTACTGCCGTTATTAATTATTACACAAAGTCGTGTGCGAAAAGGTAACACTTTTCGCACTTACTAGGATAAAACCTTGTCGAAATATGAAGGAAAAAATTGTTTATACACAGACCAAATGCAAAAAATTTATTCGACGGTACTCTAAGATAAAATTTTTGCCTACAGAATCATATTTAATTAAATCTTAAAATAATCATTTTACTTAAAACATTAAAACGTAATATATTTGTAAATAAATAAAAAAACAAAAAACCGCATATAATACGTAACGATAAATTTTTTAGCAACCAATATCGAAAATAAGTTTTCGCGACCTCTATCTAATCGATCATTGTCCTTCCTATAAAATATCTTACCTATTGATCCTTAAAAGGATGATAAATACATTATTGTTCCATTAGCACGTACCGCCACTTCCTTAAGTGATTATTGATATTAATTGAGTTATTTTTGGTTGAATTTATTTATTTGTTCCTTTACGTATTGGGTGACATCCATTTTAATCGAAACCATTTTTTTTTTGTTAAATTTAAATAATTTTATGATAAGTTCAAGATGATTTAAAACTTATTATTAAAAATTTAGGGGTACATTGACTAGGGATAACTTAGTTTATAGAGCAAAAGCCCGTGACCGCAAGCGTATTGGCATCGTCTTGTCCCAACGAAAATTTAGCGCCATCTGGGATTTAAATTTTTCACGAAAAAAAAATGGAGAATGGGACTTATTTGGTCCAGGTCCCGAGCTGACCTTGTTAAGCCCTATTGACCCTATGAACTTGCAGATCGCCTGCAACAAAAAAGAAGAAAACCTCCCAAAAAACAAAAATCAATAATATTAGCTACGTTTTGGTGGCAAGTCGGCAACCATTGTCAAGATGAAACTAAAACAAAAATTAAACTAAATTTCAAGAAATTTTTGCTCTAAAAACTTAGGAAATAGAACATACATTAGAAACACAGAATTCCACAAATCAAAAATCTGTCAACACGCATTTGATAATAACCACATAATAAACGGAAATACAGCAGCGGCGAGCATTTTAGCAAAGAAAACTTGTTAAAAAAAAAACGTAAAATAAAGGAAAGTGCATTTATTTTATTAAATAAAGATAAATATGTAGCATCAATATCTGCTAATTTAAATAATACATGGTTACCTATGCTGGATGCTGAAGTAAATTCAGGTAAACTTAACTTAAAATTGACACACCATACCTACCTTTTTGTTTTTAAGAGCAAATTTAATTCAATTTTTTGTTTCAGTTTTATCATGACAACGTTGGACGACTTGCCACCGAAACGTAGATTAATATTTTTGATTCTTGGGTTTTGTTTTATTTTTTATTTTTCTCATTAACGGGCATCGCCCAATAACAAATTTAAATACAATATACATATAATAACCCTTAAAAATAAATATTACTTATGACTAACATTGCATATTTTAGTCAGTTATTAAAATTCATAATCAATAATTTAAAAAAAAAAGAAAAAGTTAAAAATAGCAAGTTAGAAAACTTTACAAACAAAGTTGACAACTCTTTACATATAAGAAAAAATTTCAAACAAACTAAAACATACAAAATTAAAATTTAAAAATACACATTAAAAAAAGTATAGTAAAACATGGAGTTAATTATAAACATTTCGAAGCCGATTTAGTGATAAATGCAATAAATCGTCCTTAACATTATTAGCGTTTTTCATTATTCTATCCATTTCTATTGTTGGCGATCTGCAAGCTCATAGGGATCAATAGGGATGATCAGAGTTAGCTCGTTATACCCCGAGACCTGGACCGAAGAGGTCTCATTTTTCAAAAAGTAAAAAGGCGAGTATCCCAAAGAAAACAAACTGAATCTATTTTTTGCAAATTCTAATTTTTTTTCTAACGTATTACCCTTAAGGCAAATAGCATCTGGTATTTATTTATTATGGGTCCCTTGTCTCCCTTTTGTTAAATAAAAAAATTGAAACTTCTGAAGCCGCCACTGAGTAGTAGTCAGTTAATTCTGCTTAGTATAACCCAATACTATCAGAACTAGAATTAAAAACTTGTTCTAAATAGTAGTAATTAACACTAACTTAAAAGAAGAGGCACTTATTAGCCAACGTAAAGAAAAATACACCTAATGCAAAATCTCACTAATTTTTATTAAAATAAAATAATAAATTAAGGCAAAAGAACATTTAAATTTGATTTTTATAGTGGATATTGCGCCTCACAATGGAGAAATTTCTCGCGACAAACGCTACAGAATTCAGACGCTTTTCCGCACGTTGTTTCCTAACGCAGAACAGAATGTCGACCCTTTTATGGGCAAATCAGTAAAACATTGTCTTTCGTGATTCGACATACCTTTTTCCAAAGTTTTGTCGTGCCATAGGAGACAATGCCAATACGCCGAACGCCACACTTGCGTCATAGTATAAAAGCTAAATGTTTCTCTGCGCAATGTACCCAACAGGGGTAAAAACGATGAGCTACTAAAAAGTTAGGATCGTCGTGGCTTTGACAAGTAGCCGGTAGCAAAGGTGTATTAAATTGCTACCCGAAACCGTCATAGTATAAAACATAATGTTTTTATATTGTCTTCGGGATGGTATTAAAAATGACGTCATTGGTTGTCAGATATTTAGTATCGTGGCAACCCTGCTCTGTTAATATGATATCTATACAGTACGTCTCCAATTTAAGATATGACATTATCGATGATTTTTTAAAATCAAAACTCTAGAACTAGAACTAGAAATATTTTTAAGGCGCATATCGTCGGCCTTGGAAAAAAAGGCTTAAGTCCAGTTTTTTCCGAAAGAAAGGTTTTCCTGCCATCTGGTTAACTTAAATATAACTCATCGCTAAAAAATCGTATCAAGTTAATTAAATACATACTAAGGGCGGAACGAAAAAAATAAAAATATGGCTGAAGTCCATGCTTGCTTAGGTTAAATGGAAAAGTCACAGTTGTCACGACTAAATAAAATAAAATAAACTGGTCAAGAAAATTTTAAGACAAAATTATTACAATAACGATATTTCCTTGTCCAAAAGACTAACAGGCATAATAGTAAAATAAAACAATTTTATCTCCGTCCTGTAAAATTTGGTCTAGGTGACTTAGGCCATTTTTATCCAAGGCCGACGATATTTAGTTATTCATAATTGCACAATTTCAAATTGTCCGTTCATGACGTTTGCAAGATAGTACTTTATTTGTTGAATGATTTTGGTTTAAGGTAAGTAAAAAGTGTTTTCTACTTTTTCTAGTCAATTTGGTATCAAAAATAATAGTTTAAAAAAATATTTAACATTTTAGCATGTTGTAATGAAATATTACCAAAATAAATAAACTATGGCCTATTTTTATACGAAAAAGCTTTACATTTGGTCCATAACGTACATTTGGAAATGTGTTTTAAAGATATTCTTAAAAAGACTGGGTTTTAATTTAAAAAATCATTGAGATTGTGATACCTCAAATTTGGGACACCCTGTATAAATATTTTTTATAGAAAAGTGCGCTACTAAACAATTATTAATATGTGACCAAATTAGGGGGTATTATTCTTTTCTTAATTTTATCTAACTAAAACAGAAATTAGGATGTTTACAAACATTAATTTTTAGGTTTATTTTCTTTTTGCATCATTTTTTTAATGCTTTTAAGTGCTGTATTATTATATAAATAAAGTAGGAAGACACAAAAGCGTATAAAATTATATTACATTTTTTAGATATCTGACGTAAATCAATACTTAAAGAAAAAATGAAAACCAGACACGACATGGCACGGAACTTATTCTTCCTGTGATGGATTAACATCTTTTCTCTCAAGAGCTCTCTTTGTACAATATCAACAACCATACATAATTCCTTCATTTTATAATATTATGATTAATTTTATATCCTTTCTCCTGTTATATTAATTCATTAAGAGGTCTTATACGGCGACATTTATAAACATTTTTTGTTTCGAATTTTTTTAAGTCGTGTAATTTAAAAATAAATATTGAATTTGTTGAAAATCCCATTGGTCAGAAATATGACATAAAGTTCATATGATTCTCTTTTTTCTGTTTTGGCCCCTTAAAAACTCTCTTGACATACTAAACGTTTTTTACACAAATTGTCAGAGTCAAAAACTCTTTCCAGCATCCATTTATACAGGGTTCCCCATAATAGCCCACCTGTTGTGATATCGAAATAAATTCTGTATGAGATAAATCATTACGTTTCTTTCTATATCATTACCTTCTATGGACTTTTAAATTTTAATTACCATGTTATTAATTAAATTAAAGTTGGCGCCTGTCACAAGACAAGGATAAAATTGATTTTCGTAAAACGTCATTTTTCTAATAAATTATCATTGGGTTTTTATACATAATTTAATGTTTAGTTTTAATCCTTATTCAGTTTAACAACAAGTTTTTTGCATGAAAACTTACAGAAGAAGTAACTCAACTACACAAAAGAGGTAAGGCATACAAATTTACGTCGAGGAGACATCCGCAATCTTTTAATGAGTGACGAGGCAAATTTTTATTTGAATGTCATGGTTAATAAACAAAATTTTAGGTATTGGTTAAACGAAAATCCTCAAGAAATCATTACAAACAATCTTCATAATCCAAAAGCTTGCATCCATATTTTTTTTGAAGATGGAAATAACCATCTTTTAACAGTGACGTCCGAGCGTTACGTAAATATGCAAAGGACGTTTTTTATTTATTATTTAGATGGAAGTGAATTTCTAAATAATGCGGTATTATTACAGCAAGATGGAGCAACATCACACACCTCTAGAAACGCTATGAGGGTTCTGCGAAAAGTGTTTAATAAGGGACTTATTTTTCGATTTGAGGATTTTTGGCCTCCAAGGCGGCCAGACTTAACGGCACCAGCCGCCATTTAATGGCGAAGGTTTCTGCAACTCGTCCAGAAAACATTCAAGAAAAGTTCTAATTACTGAAGAAGTCCGGCGAATAGATAGGGGTTTGCTTCATCGTGTCATGGATCACTTCTTGTTCAATATTAAGTTTAGTCACCGGTTTCTTTTCATGTTTTTTTTTTGTTTGTAGCTTGGTCCCTTAAATAGCAAAAATATCTGGATTGTAGATGTATTCTCTATTGTTGTGGCGAATACATGTTTTAAAAAGTTTTTGTTAGGTACAGGCCAAGAATCTTTATACAATGGGACCGCTTTGATTCTGGTCCCGATTGTGAACACTTAGTATCTATACTCCGGGACCAGGACGAAAACGGTCCCATTGTATAAATATTTTTGGCGGGTACCCAACAAGGACCTTAAAAATATCCGGTAATATTTCAATTTTTTTAAAATTTATTAGTTTAATGTCTAATAATAAGGGCTTAATTTAGGCCTTAATAAATTAAAATTATTAGTTCATTGGCGACCGAGCGAATACTTTATCAAAAATAATTGTGAAAAAAATGGACACCACTGACTTCTTTGCATTTTTTTTTTTAGAGAAAACTAAAAATACTTTTTTGTCTTTATTTTTTTTCTATCTTGCTCCGTTCTTGAGAAAAAAAATACAATCAATTTATTGCATGTCTTTGGACCCCATCAAAAAGAAAAAAATGTAAATATTTAAATTTTAATTTGCAACTAATTCAGAGACTTGCAATAAATTGTTTTATTTTTTTCTTGAAAAAAAGTCACATGGAAAAAAATAGTAGGAGACAAAAAAGTTGTTTTTTTTAGTTGCCTAATTTAAAAAAAAATAATAATAAAAACTTTAAAGAAGTCAGTAACGTACATTTTTTTCACAATTATTTTCGTTAAGGTGTCCCCTGAGACGCCACTGGATTGGATAATTTTAATTTATTTAGGCCCTTATTACTAGAAAAACACTGACAAATTTAAAAAAATCGGCTTAAGTATTTGAAACTGCAGAAAAAAAGTTGGGACAAAAGTTTCTTGGATTAATTTATGCTAAATATACAGGGTGTCCCAAAAGGTATGGTCCAAAGTTTGGGATCATGTATATTGGATTAAAATAAGGTAACAACTTTATATAACTTTTTGCTCTATGCCTCTTCTTTACCGAGCTATTAGTTTTTAAAGGTAACAATTGAAAATCAATTTTTTATTAATAACTTTTGAACGGCTTGTACGATCTGGAATTTCTTTTTGTTGATTAATTCAAGCTAATAACTGTCTTGCATTAACTGCTATAAACATGCCCCGAAACCATCAAAGATACCAGGTCCGGACTATCAAATTTGTAAAAAACTTCAAAATTTTTGCAGTGTTGCCATATTTAACATTTTGACCTTACTGGTGAATTTCCCTGAGTTTTCTATGGAAAAAAGGTATACTTTATCTTTATTGATTGGACAAGCGGTTTTCGCGTAAAATACATTTAAAATCATTAAGGTATACTCGAGGGCTCTCGATAGGATATACCCTGGGGCTCTCAATAAGGTGTACTTAAGGACTCCCTATGAATGTTATGTTAAAATCTACTACCAGAAGTCAATTTTCAGCTGAAAATTATAAATTAAAAGTTAAAAAAAACTTAATTTATTTTAACAAAAAAAAACAATAAAACCATACAGCAAAGTAGAAACTTTATGATTATTAGTAGAATAACAAAAAAAAAAAACTGCTATGCGTAAATTTAACTAAGGTATGTGTTTAAAGTGAACACCCTGTACAGGTACACATTTTCTTAATTTACTAAGACATGCTCTTTGAACCTGAAACAACATATTAGGATTATTCCTTATTGCAGCGCAAAGAAACATATTTATTTCTAATAAATCTTCAAACAAGATCAAGACGGCCACTTTCGCTTTTGTTTATAATTTTCAGCTGAAAATTGACTTCTGGGAGTAGATTTTGACATGAGGTTAATAGGGAGTCCTTAAGTACACCTTATTGAGAGCCCCAGGGTATGATTTTAAATGCATTTTACGCGAAAACCGCTCGTCCAATCAATAAAGATAAAGTATCCCTTTTTTCCATGGAATACTTAAGGAAATCTACCAATAAGGTCAAAATGTTAAATATGGCAACACTACAAAAAATTTGAAGTTTTTTACAAATTTGATAATCCGGACCTGGTATCTTTCATGGTTAAGGGACATGTTTATAGCAGTTAATGCAAGACAGTTATTAGCTAGAATTAATCAACAAAAAAAAAATTCCAGATTGTACAAGCCGTTCAAAATTTATTCATAAAAAATCGATTTTCAATTGTTACCTTTAAGAGGTAATAGCTCGGTAAAGAAGGGGCATAGAGCAAAAGGTTATATGAAGTTGTTACCAATCTACATGATCCCAAACTTTGGACTATACCTTTTGGGACACCCTGTATAATAATATATAGGGTGTGCTATTTAAAATAAGAAAATGAACACCGGCGCCAACACAATGAACACCCTGTTTATGTAAAAGTGGAATTCATTAACACCATAAATTAATCCAAGACATTTTTGTCAAAACTTTTTTTAAAGGTCTGCAGTTTTTGAGAAAGTCTATAGGACCCTAATAAAATGACCACCCTGTTCATTAAAAAACTGTTTTTTTATCTTTTATAATTTTCAATACAAAAAACCTTATTAACTCACCCAGTAAGTACCAAGATACAATTAAATATCCATAACTTCCGCTTTATAGAATTTTTAATTGAATAATCTTGGGAAGAAGGAATTTAATAAATCATAAATAATAACAAGAAATAATGCATTGTTGACGCATATAGACATTTCTTGACAGGAAGAATGATAATTAGTCACAGGAAGAATGACCTCTCCTTAAACGACCATATTTGGTTTTTATTTTATTTCTTAAAGTATTGAAATACCTCCGGTGGTGTCTCTGAATATATAAAAGAAGTTCAAGACCCTGCTGGTACTGGTACTTGCTTGCTTCCTGGGTATTTAGGAGCAATAAACCTATCATATTTTTGAGTCGTTAACTATTTTATTACATGAAGAATTTAACTAATTATAAATGAGGTTAAGCGGCAAAGTTAGGAATCTCCGTAATTGTGGGTGCTATCAAAAACACTTATCAGCGCAAATAATTAGATGGTTAAATTAGCTTACTCATATTTAATATGCAAAAGTAACTACTTATGTGAGTAATTATCTCACCAATTAAATATTGTTGAAGTACGTTGATTGATTGATTGATTGATAAAGTAAATACACAAGTTGAGGTTTTGTCCGCCTCGTCACTGCAGCCTACAGGGCTTGTTGTTTTCTTGTGTATTTGTTTCAGTTAAAAAGGTTTGCCCTTTTACTGTTCTTTTCTGGTCTCCAGCCTCCTGGTGGTTAGTGCCCACCATGAGGTTTGATTTGTTCTCCAGTATGTAAGTGCAGGGCACTCATATATGATGTGAGGGCTGTCTCTTCCTCTTCGTCACATAGTCTGCAAATGGGTTCTTCTCTATAGATTAGGGTGCAGTGTCCGGTTATTAATCCTGTCACTATTCTAATCTGATTCCCATTTAGTTTTTTTGTAGTTCACTTGTCAATCTTTCGATGGTGAGTCCAACATTGATTTACTGTGATTTTGCCTTGGAATGTGGTTCCAGTATGACTGATGTTGTGTTTGAATCCACCAAGTCATGTAGCCATGAACCGAGGCTTTTGGTATTCCAAAAACAGGTTCAGGACCCACAAACATTGCTGCGGTGCCTCGCTGGCCGGGAGTCTGCATTTTTTATTGCCCTGTATTCCCCTGTGTCCTGGCACCCAGGAAAGTGTAACTTTGTTGTGGTTAGCCAGGTTTAGGAGGCATTGCAGACAGTTCCAAACCAACCTTGAGTTGACTTGTTGGGATGCCAAGCTTTTTTTTGGCCGCTTGACTATCAGAAAGATAGTAATGTCCCTGCCTTTATATCTCCTCCTCAAGTTCTCTCGCAGACAAAGTTCAATGGCATATATTTCCGCCTGGAAAATAGTGGCATATTTCCCCAGGGAAGCATAAGCATTAAACCTGGGGGTCATATTATGTATTCCTGCGCCGGCTCCATTGTCAGTCTTGGTGAAGTACCTTACTAATAAGCAAAACTGGGGGTATATATTAATTAAAACAAAACATAAATAATGTTTTAAATAATATTTTATATGTTTGGGCTATCAAAAATTATTGTTTTAAGGGGTATTCTAGCCTAAAAAGTTAAAAAAATAGATTTTTTTTATTTCGAGAGTTTAGATATTTAAGAATATCTCCCTAAAAGTATTTTTTGAAATTCGGCATATTTTAAACCTTATAGATAAAGTTGTTGTTCGGCCAACGAAGCTAGAATCAAAAGTTCTGAGTTTCAAGCTTTAAGTGCTCCAAAAGAAGAAAAAAGTGCTCGTATTTTGTAGAGAAATTTGTTAAATATCCAATTTGAGGTAAAACTTTAAACGCGTTTTTCTCAAAACTACTTTTTTCAAAACGCTTGTTACAAAATCTTAAGTTCCAATTAATCGATTTTTTGAAAGTTGGTATGAATTTTCTTTATATATCTCTCTATGGTAGGAACCAACAAAATTTCAAAATTTTTAATTTTTACTTTTTTTTAAATTCGGTAAAGTTAAAAAATAACAAAAAAAACAATTTTTTTTTGAAAAAAAACCGCCATTTTGCGGGACAATTTTTTAAAATTTTTTGGGGCTTCTGTTATAACAACACTTGTACTAAAAAGAAATCTACTATTTTTTTATTTTTCAAATGGCCAGAAGAGAGGAAATCGTAACAAGATTGACATGCTTTTTCGTCTCTTTAATTTCACAGCGTGTGACTTTGTAATGTATGATTTTTTTTTGTAAATTCCTAAAATACAAATAAATAAGTGGTAAAAAAATCAATAGTCATAATATCAATTTTTATATCGACCGTCAAAAAACGTCGAAAATTTGGGCTTCATGACTAGAATACCCCTTTACAAATATCCATTAAATTTAACTACATTTAATATTTCCAAAATTAAACTACACAAATACGAATAAATTTTGATACAATATTAACAAAATGATAAATAAATTAAAACAAAGTCTTTTGACTTTAAACAAAAAATTACCCTACATATACAGGGTGGTTAAAAAAGTTTGAAAGAAACGGATTTTTTTGTTGTTTAGATATACATATAAAAAGAGTAGTCAAAAAAATGCGTTTTAATTAATAGATCATTTACAAAAATAAAGAACATAGAACCATTCAAATGCTTACAAAAATATTGTTTAGTTTAGTTCAAATATTTTGGCTGTAGATTTTTTTTGTGTCATATATTATTATATTTTGGTTTTTAGCTTATTGCAATTAAATAAAAACAAAATAACAATAGTGAGAATTGCGTCACATTAATGAAAAGTGGTGAAAATCTATAAAAAACGAATCTTAATATTATTACCAAGCAAAAAAAAAATTAAAATTAAATAATGTTTTTAATGTAAGCTTGTATTTTTTTCCTGAAAGCCGTTTTAATTTACTACTGGAGGTAGCGCAGCCTCCTGAGCTTTTGTGCCTAATCTCTCATTTTCTTTTATACCAATCCTTCCACTAGTCTTGTTCCTTTTACAAGTCTGTATAACCCCGAGACTGGTGGGCTAATATATTCCTGTGGGCTTATTTTTGTTTTTTTTATCTTGGGACAGTCCACGAAGACTGATGTCTAGGTACTAACGTACCGAGGGTGTCTTCAGTGTGGTGAGAGGGAGTTTGTTCACACGGGACTTAAATTTTTGGAGATTGGGAGGAGAAGGCAAAACTTCTGCGGGCAGCAGGTTCCATAGTCTTGACACTCTAGGAATAAAGGAACGAAGAAATCGGGAAGTTCGGGGCCTCTCTAACTGAACTGTAAAAGGATGCATAAAAGTTGCACTACGTGTTGCTCTGTTGGAGCTGCCAGAGAAGGAATAATACTGGCCAATTCCTCTGAGCAGAAGCCGTGAAAATACCTATAGAAGAGCGACAGATCCCCTACAGCTCGACGATGGACAAAGAGGAAGCCTTTCTGAGAGCGTTGGATCATTAATAAGACGAAAAGCTCTTTTGAATGGAGTCCAGAAGGCTAAGTGTTGTAGGAGACGCCATTCCCCAGACATGAGAACAATATTCCAAGAGGGTCTGATTTGGGATACATACAGAGTGTACAGATTGGAAGAAGAGAAATATTTTCTGGCTCGAAAGAGGAATCCAATCTTTTTGAAGCTGCCGAAGCTATGGATGAAATGTGTTTGTGCCAGTTGAGGTTATTCTCAAAAGTAACGCCGACTAGATTAAACGATTCTTTGTTCTGCAGAACTTGGCCGCTCATATGTAAGGGATGAGCATTCGCAGACATTTTTCGCGACAGCGAACATGACTGTTTTTGAGGTATTAAACTGAACACGATTTTTGGCGCCCCAATCCAAGATAAGTTTGAGGTCTTGTGAAAGAGATATCTGCATTGACCTGCGCTTGTTTTCAAAATCAGAATTACCCGGTGGCTTAAGAAATTGAATACTAGAGTGGAGGTACTATCGTCAGCAAAACTATAAATGGGATTGATTGTGGAAGAGAGAAGATCGTTAATGTGTAGAAGAAACAGCGTGGATGCCAGCACTGAGCCCTGGAGCACCCCAGCATTAATTTGGTAGAAGCTGGAGGAATGACCCTCTACACTAACTGATATACGTCGATTAGAAGGGAAACTGGAAAGCCAAGAGCAAAGCTTAGGTGGAAGACCGTAAGAAGGAAGTTTTTAAGTCAGCCAAGAGGGGATATGTCAATAGCAACGATCTGGGATTCACCAAGAAACTCAAGGGACTTGTTCCAGTTGTGTGAGACAAAAGAAAGAAGATCAGCTGTGGATCTGACGGAATCCATATTGTCTATCATGTAAGATCTTATGTTTTTCCAGATACTTTAAGATTTGGGAATTAATGAATTTTTCCATTACCTTGCAAACAACTGAAAGAAGAGATATAGGTCTATAGTTAGAAGGGAGACTTTTGGATCATTTTTTGGGGACAGGTTGCACACGTGCAGCTTTCAACTCTCCGGGAAAATGCCCGTGTCGTAAGAGATTCGAAAGAGGCGAGTTAAGATGGGTGCAAGCTCGGGAGCACATTTTTTTAAGACGATTGCTGGTATGCCATCCAGCCCAGACGTTTTTTTAGTATTAAGAGAAGAAAGAATACGCTTGATCTGTTTGACTTTAAAAATTATATCGGACATTTTATGAGAAACTGGGACAACGGTTGGAAGAGGAAGATTAATAGGAGGATCAAGCGTAGAATTGGCAGCAAATTGTTTGGCAAATAGTTCGGCTTTTCCTTTGGAAGTAGAGGAGAGGAGAGAGAGTAGGTTTCCCAAATACTGTCTGTCTCTCGTAATTTAACTCTTTACATGCGTACAGGATGTGGTAGGCTGTTTCTTCCCCCTCATCGCACATTCTGCAACTTGGATTCACATTGTATGTGCCTATCTAGTGTAGGTGTCCTGTTAGGATATCGTGTCCTATGCAGCCTTACTGTTATACGAAGTCTTTTCCTACTTTGTCTAAGTAGTTCTTCCTAGTTCTTTTGGATGGACCCTTTATGAAGCTTTTACCATCTCTTATTGTTCTGATGCTGGATCATTATTCCCCGTGTTTGTTTTGGATCCATTTCCCAGTTTACCGTCGTGCTGTAGTTTTGGTCACTCCAAGGGCAGTATGGTGTGGATAATGTACTTTGATACAGTGCTGGGGTCAAAAGGTATTTGGTGGTGATTGTTTGGCTGGCCATCGAATTAAATTTGTGATTAAACGGTTTTACCACCAGTAAGCTGAGAAATGTTACATGGCAGGCTTTGGTACGGGGTGGAGCTGAGAACGGGGTGAGAGTGGTGGTTCTATTGTTGGGGTCAAAGGGTACTGTGTTGTGATGTTTAGGTGGCTGTGTAACGGAATATATGATCAAGGGTATACAACCCGTAAACAGAAAACAAGCACATGGTAACATGGCAGTCTTTGGTCGGTGGTCGAAAATTTGAGGGGTGGGGAGGCATATAGTTGAATGTTTAGGGGATGTCAGGATTAAGTCTAGTGACTTTGTGGGTGCCTATAAGTTTAACTACAGTATTAAAGATTTCGGTAGGCGACTGACCAATATACTTAGCCAAATGCATCCTCCTGACCTTTGGGGGTAACTTTGGAGGTATTCGTGGGGTTATCGGCTTTCATGCCCATAAATACTTTTGATCAGCGCGTTAAGAATATGCAAAGTTTGATAAAACTTGGCTAAAAACCATTTTTCATATGAATTGTGTGGGGCCCTTTTAATATTATTTCGTATTTCTTTTGTTTTAATTTAAATTATTTTATCAGGTATTTTTTAGATAATTCAAGAAAAATACATAGGATAGCTATTTTATCTTTTTATCTATGTATTTTGCTAGCTCACCCGCTTTTTCACTGCCTTCTATTCCCGAATGTCCCAGTGCCCACGAGGGAGTTACCCTTTTGCGTTCTCCCAGGACTTTCAGTTCTCTTTGGCATTCCCATGTCAGCTTGTAATTATGCAGTTTTGCTTATTTTTATAAACCCTTATATTGGTTTCTTTTGCACAGCGCAGTGAAGCATATATTTCCGTTTGAAATACAGAACTGTGTGTTTCTGTGAAAAATTGTGAGTTCCTCATTGCACTGTACACGCCCGCTTTAGTTCTCTGCCGGTTTTGGATCCATCTCTAAGCTTGCATATTAAAAAACCTTATAAAATCATAAAATAAATAAATACATAATAAGTAAAGTTTTATTTTAAATATTTGCTTAATTTTCTAAAAATGTGGCAACGCTACCTATGCCGGCATAGTGAAATTCAGCATTGGCATTAAATTTTCTGTCTGTTTAAATTTTAAGTGCTTTAACCATGGTTAAAAAATTTGGTATTTAAAAAAATATTTAACAAAAGTCTATCTGAAACAAAGCATTATTTTAGGCCAATAAAAAAATATGTGCAAAATGATTGCTTTAAATTAAATTATAATACCTTGAATAAAAGCAATGGAAAATTAAATGAATAAGAAAAAATTTTATAAGAAATAACTTATAGTAATCTAAAACAAAAAAAAGTGTTTCCTTCGAAATTTATGTCCTTTTTATAAGGAATTATAGTAAAGGCCTTGATTTTTAATTTTAAATACGTTTGTTAAAAATTTAATAATATTAATAATTAAGTCTTTACTGCTCTCTTAAACAGAGTTTATGTTATTAACGAACAGTCGTATTAAAATCAATTATTTACACAGAAAATATAATAATAGCAATATTTACAATGATAATTACAAGTACACATGCATGAACGGTGGAACAAGTGCATTAAAGAGTTAACGCGTCAGCGACGCGTTCCTTTCCTATTAGAGAGTTTTTAAGGCACGCTTGGCGATACTTATGAGAAACGTTAAGGTGTGGTTCCTTCCACGCGGCCGTCGCATGCGACTAACGCAATGCGACTAACGCATGCGGCCGCCGTTTAATCGGGTGGTTTCTTAGGACCGCGGTTCAAACTCGCGATAGCAAAATTATTAGTGAAAGGGAATAATCTTTGGTAAGAGTCGTGATGGATGATCTAGCAATATATTTATTATTAGAAGAAGGAGGAAGAGGATGACGAAATACTATTACAATTAGCCAATCTGAAACATAGCAATGCCTCTATAAATCCAATATTTCAGCAAAGACGCAATGAGGGTTGTTATACTACATTAATAAATCGACATCTGCAACAGGATGAAGTAAAATTTAGAAAATATTTTAGACTGAATAAAGCAGAGTTTAGTTTTATTCTTGACTTAATAAAAGACGATATAAAGTCCGAGCCAGACAACAAAGTTGAATATCCAATAACCCCAGAGGAAAAATTAGCCACTGTATTAAGGTAAATCTGTACAGGGTGTACCAAATTCGAGTCTTATCATGAGGATCTCGGAAACTTAAAGAGATACGGGGTCGGTTAAATGAAGGTAAAGTTGCGCAATATGATGCTAATCAAAATGCCACCTTAGAAATTTAAAATTTTCGAATACTTACTTTTGGAAAAAACCGATTATTCGCAATTTCGTTTTTATTTTTTTATGACTTTATTTAAATCGATGTAACAAAATAACTTTTACATGTCCATTGCTACTTTTTCTGTTCTACAAGATAGTGTTATTAGATTTATACAACGACGTTTCGTCTTTGAGCTGTCATCATCAACTGTTTTTTTAAATACGGCCCTGGATTTTTTAATTATGTATTTTAGGAGCTATTAAGTTCCCAAAACCAATAATGTATTGCACTTATTCGAAAAATTTATATTAATGGCAATTTTCATAACAAACCATATGTTAGAGAGAGTCAGACAATATATTTTTGGCAGGATCCTGGGAAAACATTAAACTGATTTTTTTGAATAAGTGCGAAACATCATTGGATTTGAGATCTTAAAAGCTCTTAAAATACGTAATAGAAAATCCAGGATCTCATTTAAAAAATTAAGTTTCAGTTTTTAACAATTAAAAAAAAAACACCGGACATTCCACACAAACAACACAAACAAAATATCAGTCGCAGACAGGACTGCGTCTACACTGCTTCTTCAGCAGTCCAGTCGCATCAATTGCAGTCGTTGACAGCGGACGCATACGACGGCCGCTTGGAAGAAACCAGGCACATTTAAAAACATTAGTAGGAGTGCTTTGCCGCTAACGTAGTGCGTTAGCCGCATGCGGCGGCCGCGTGGAAGGAAACATACATATAACAACTTTTTTTCCCAAATTCCTCGAGGTTAATAGAATTTGGTTTATATTTGGTGTGGGTCCCATGTCTAACTTTTAAGTTAGAAAAATTCTAGTAACGCCCGTGCTACTTCAGTTAATTATGCATAAAAACACAAAAAAAAACATTAAAATAGAAAAAAGTTGGTCAAAAATGTGTTAAATGTAAAGAATTTTAGTACCCCGATGATGGTCTTTAAAATAAAAACGTTAATATAATTTTATTAAATGAATAAGTAACTTTTATTTTTAATTTGACTCACAATAATAAGTTCTTGATATTGCAAGTTACGTAAAAAAATATAAAAAAAATTATAGACTAACCACAGATATATTTGTCTCATAGCAAAAATAATAAAAACAAACATAAACAAAGCTAAAAATTAATAATATATAAATAAACTGTATGAAGATCTTTGTCAAAAAATAAGAAAAATATATCTAAATCACAGTCACATCGATTATTAAAAGAGTTATAAACATTTTAAAATTAATAGGGGAAAGCCAGGCACTAAATTAAAATATTTATTTTGTAATATATTTTAAACTACAGATTTATATTTTTCTTAATATTTTTTGTTTGACATAGAATTGCAACTTTTTAAAAAGTTCAATAGGTAGTAACAAAGGGCTCTCAGTTACTGCTGCCAATCTATGACGGGGAGTACCCAGAAGTTTTCCGAAAATGTTGCTGTTAAGTTTTCTTACAAATTTTTTATTTTCCATTTCATTATTAATAAAAAAATTGATTAATTTGTTTTTATTTAAAATCATGTACTAGGTGCTAAATAAATGATGTATGTCGAAAAAATTACAATTTGCTAAATATATTTTTTAAATTGGTTAACTAGGCTTAAAGCTAAATTATAAACTTTTTATTTTCTAACTTTTAACCCCACCTCTGGACATTTTAAATTACATTTTTCAACTTTGTCGCCATAACAGCGGTCACGTGATACCTAAGTGTTCAATTGTATTTTTTTTAGTTATTCAAACTGCACAATTAATTACCGGACATTTTTTTTGGATATCTTAGGTTAAAAATTATTGGTACGCATTTTTTTTTGTGTTTGAGTTTTTTGTGGTCTGTATTAAGTTTAGTTTTAAAACATAATTAAATCTGACTCCGTATTAGTAGTTAGTAGCATCATAAATTTAAGGAACATCAGTTATTTTTAAATCTCTTTTGCAATTTTATATTTGAGCCAAAAAACAACTCAGTAGGTTGCGTATCTTTTGCCTGAAAGCTTTTTTTTTTGCCTTACCACTTAATTTTTTTACCATCCGGTCGCCATATTAGAGCCGCCATTTTGAATTTTGAAATATGGCAGCAATTTTTTGAAAGACCTTTTCCGGGTGAACATTTGACATTTCAAAGTCAAGATCCATCAACCCAAATTTTGGGTATGCATGTGATATTAAATTACAAATACAAATAAAATTACAAATATCATTTTCGGTCATATAATATATATATATATATATATATATATATATATATATATATATATATATATATATATATATATATATATATATATATATATATATATATATATATATATATATATATATATATATATATATATATATATATATATATATATATATATATATATATATATATATATATATATATATATATATATATATATATACTTGTCTGACCGACGTTACCAGACCTTATACATACAATAGACAACCCTAGACCACCAAGAAGGAAGTTCGAAAGAGAAGTGTAAATTTCAAAAATTAAATCTTATTATTTACAACTTCTCATGCAACACTAGAGGGGTAAGCTATCTGCTTAAATTACGATTTTCATATATTCAATACACCTTATGAATCCAAATACGTACAACATATTTTTTAAGCCATCGAAGATACAAAGATTACATACTCCGCCGACGTTACTTGACCACGCAGGGTTGCCAAACCTTTATAAAGTAGATTGTGGCGGGAAAACGTCTAATATGTTATATATGTTACGCTCAATAGTTGAATTCGGGCATTACCCTAAAAAATACGCAAAACTGATTTTGAGCAACGAATATTTCCTAAACCCGAAATTTCATTTTTATGCGGATATTGAGCATTACGAAATAAGCAGGACTGGTTTGGCGCATTTTGAACTGTACAATACTAGTTCTGTACATTTCCGAATGATCAGCATTAGTTTTGCTTTTTTAATTTAATTAGCGCGCAGGGTCCGAATAAAATAAAGTTGACAATGTTTTTTAGATAATACATTTTATTTAAATACTGACAAATACAACAACAAATGGCACTTCATTCTTAGGCAAATATCCAGTTAAGTTTAAAAAATTATTTATTTGAACAAGAGCTTAAATGATGGCACTAAGAATTGCAGGTGACATTCTTTTTTAGGAATACACTTTTTATTGCACACACATGAAATAAAACCTTGTGTAGATCCAGAAATATCGGATAATGTAGTTCTTAGTGATATTTCTTTTTTATTTTTGTCGCCAACATTGTTTTCGTCTAGAAAAACATTATTATTAGCCAACAGAAATTCGTTTCTACAAAACTGTTTTTGTAAAATTTTAGGCGTTATTGCTAATTTGTAAAATCCATCATCAATCGACTAAACGACTGCCATTACATTTCGTGGTGCCAATCTGCCACAATCCACGTCTGGTATTCGTACAAAGACATTGTCGCCAACCGGCGCTGGTTTAAATTTTTCATTTCATTGTGCGAGCATGAAATTGGCTTGTACTTGAAAACCTTTTTTAACGTTTTCACGATTCATTATTATATCGCAGAAACATTGGCAAAGAAAACATTGAAATTCTGATTCAAATTTGCTTACTTTTAAAATACCGCAGGTAGCATGAATTTTTCCATTGCACTTTGAGCAGCTTTTCACAATGGCGATAGGTTTTTGACACACATTTTCTATTTCTCCATCTTGAATGAAACCATGCACTTCACTACCGTCCATATTTTCCTCAGTGACAATAGAAACTTGCACTTCATCTGTTTCACTTGGCATATTTTCCATTACTTCATCCTGAACGAATCCATGTACTTCACTATCGTCCATATTTCACCTGTTTCACTTTGCATATTTTCTATTTCTCCATCCTCCACCATGCACATCACTATCTTCCACAGTAAGTGTAGTAAAGTAATGAATTTTCATCAGAAGATTGTTTCTGAGTACCTGAAGCCTCCAATAACCGAACTAATCGAGAGTCGAAATCAGCTTGCATTTTTATATAGGTACATGGGTGAATATCGTAATTATAATAATTGTAACATACACAATTTCATGAGCACGAACGAAATTAATTCAAAACAAAAAACATCAACATTACCCTACTTTTTTTGAGTTTGGTAGGCTGTAAAATAGGCAAAACTAGTTTTGCACATTTCAAATTGCTCAAAATTAGTTTTGCACATTTTAAATTGCGCAAAACTAGTTTTGCTTATTTTGTAATGTTGAAAATAAATCGTTCAAAATTAATGGTGAAATTAGCAAGATCATTAAAAAACTAAAATAAAGGTAGATAACACGGTTTTTTTTAATAAAACAGTAATATATTTATTTTCTATAAAACTCTGTGCGTGCATAAATTACTAACATAATTTATAAATATTTGAGAAGAAAATTGTAAGAATCTAAATAAATATAATAATAATAATAATATTAACAGCGTTATTAGCAAAAATGTACAGGGTAGCCCGTTTATTTTGGGATGCTACCTTTTCTTTATCTACAAGGTGTGCCAAAATAAAATATTGTCAAATATTTTTTGTTAAAACCAAAATTCCATTTCATTATATTTTTAAAAGTACTTAGGTTTGTCAACAATTTTATTTTTTAAATTGAACACCTTATAGATTAATGTTTAGAATTAACGTTAAATTGTATTTAATTTTATGTAAACATGTTAGATTTTTTCAACTATTTTCGAGGTATAAATAGTTAAAAATCCTCTATTTATTCAGATGTTATAGAGCTGAGTATTTAACATAAAATATAAATTATATCGTGTCATCGGGTGTCCCAAAAGTATGGAAACACCTAAATATCTTGGAAAATAAGAAAGCTAGAGAACAAAAAGTTTTATTAAGAGTTTTGGGAAATCAAACGGTAAATCTAATGGTGACTTTAATTTTGACTTTGACCTTGATCTTCAAGGTCAAAGTGACTTTTAATAAGGAACCACTATTTTTGATATCGGATTCCGAAAGAGTGAAAAATTGTACGTCCTAGACGATATTTTTTTGAATGAAGAAGGTGTCAATAGGGGTTTGAATAGGTAAGCTAGGAGAGCAAGGGCTCACTTCAAGGTCACCGAGTCGTTAGTGAAT
The DNA here is from genome assembly GCA_019359885.1 of Listronotus oregonensis. NCBI lineage: Eukaryota > Metazoa > Arthropoda > Insecta > Coleoptera > Curculionidae > Listronotus > Listronotus oregonensis. The sequence continues at coordinate 22,552 of JAHBCN010011915.1, forward strand.
GCGGATGACTAGTTCAATAGGTGTTCGGTACTGGATCGATAGGTGTTGGATACCGGTTCGATAGGTGTTCAATACCGGTTCGATGGGTGTTCCATACCGGTTTGATAGGTGTTTGAAACCGGTTCGATAGGTGTTCGATACCGGTATCAAACCGTAACGAACCACTAACATACCGGTTTCGAACACCTATCAAATCGATGTCGAACCGGTTTCAAACACCTTTCGAACCGGTATTGAACATCTATCGAACCGGTATCGAACACCTATCGATCCGGTATCGAACACCTATTGAACTGGTCATGCGCATTCACTAACGACTCGGTGAAGTGAGCCCGTGCTCTCCTAGTATACCTACTGGTTTGCATTTAAAAAAATCACTTTTACCTTGTAAATCAAGCTGAAGGTTAAAGTCAAGGTCACTATTAGATGAACCGTTGACGTAAATTACTGTTGAGTTAAAATATAAATGTTAAAACCTTCTCCCTCTGTTAAAAACAGTGGGCTCTACAACCTCTGAAAGTTAAGAAATAGCCGATTTTCAAATAATTATACCTGAAAACAGTTATATCAAGTCTAATCTATGTTACATGAAAATTAATAAAGTTTAGCATATAACCTAATTAAATGATATACATTTGTAGTGTCCCATTAAAAAAAATGAAGTTAATGTCTGTATAAGAAACACTGAGTATAGTCTGTGTAACGAATAACTTTAAATCTGACAGCTGTCCCGCGTTTTTTAGTGTTAAATTTTATAGTGTTGGACACTTACGGTTATGTTCAAATCTTAAGTAGTTAAGAAAAAATAAACACCTTAATATTAAATTATAGGCAACACTAATATTGTTATACAACTTTAAAATAAACGGAATGTATAGTCATACTTAAAAAGTTTTAAAAAATTGCTGAAACCACGTAAAAAAGTACTTTAAATATCTTTTTATTTTATTCTCATAAAATTGTAGTAAATTAAATTATACGTACCTGAATTATGATATTTGATCTTAAAACCAATTTACAGGGTGTTTCAATTTTAACCTACTACAATTGTTTCTAAGTTTATTGTCTGACTTTGTGGCTTATACTGGCCATTATTAATAACCGCTTTCTTTTTCTCGTTGGCGCCACAATGACAAAATACCATATTTTTTTGTTTTTTTGTTCATTTTATTTCATAATGTAGTAAGGCTGCATATAAAAAATGTTATTCGGAATATAATTAATTTGCCCTATTTGCGAATTACAAATAATATTTTGTTAAAGGGGCAAACAAGTTTTGATAACGGATTATATAAAACAAAGTCTTAAAAAGCGAGTCTAAAATTGTAATATTACATAGCAAAAATTTAAAAAATATCGTTATTTAGGCATTTTGGCGCCAAAAAGAAAAGAAATCGGCTGATAATGGCTCGTGTAAGCCAAAAAGTCAGACAATAAACTTCCATCGGTAAAAAAAAATTAAATCAATAAAAAAACATTTCGTATATCTTCGACAATTGTCGGAAAATATTTTCTATGCTGAGCGATGGCATAGCGCAGCCTTGCCCCATATTAAACCAAGTCAGTATTTTACCTAGTTACCGAAAACTGAGTAGTAAGTAAGTTAAAATTGAACACACTGTATATTTTTTTCCAAAAAATTATTGGTAATTTGTAATTACCAGTATTATCTCGTAATAAGGTATTTTTTACATCATAATTTTAAAATAAACCACATTTACTCATAATGAACTTAATTGTAACCCGCTGTTATGTTAAAATTCCAACCGGTCAAAATGGCACTTAAAGAAGATATACGGCAAAAAGAAAAATGTTTCGAGATATCAATTTAGTGTTTAATTAGGCCAAACAATAATCAAAACAAAGCATTACCGCCTATTTTACAAACCAATTAAAAACACTTTCATCGATTCTCAAAAATTTTACCACTCCATTTTTGTTTACTCCTGTATAAGACCAAAATGTTTCTTATTAGTAAAACTTACCTTAACTTTAAAACACCTAATGTTAGCATTATTAAATAACAAAATCTGATATAAACCTATCGATGTAATAACAAACTACAGCACTTAAACAAAAAACAACGAAATTTTGCCACCTGCTTCAAGAACTTTTTGCAATTTTACCTTGCCTTCTTTAACACCCTGTATAATGAGGAAATTAACAATTTAAATTCGATTTTTAATCAGAAGCAAAATAAGGACAAATTGTTCAATCAAACACAAAAAACCCAATTCAAAAAAAAAAAATTTTAAAAAAGTTACAGGTGGTTGAAATTCATCAAAAAAATCAGGTGTCCTGAATCCAGTGATGACCAGTTTGGATATAGGATAAAAATAATTAGAGAAAGCTTTACCATTTAGTTTTAGTTACCAAACTTACAAGTAAGTGATATTAACCAGCTTGTTTTATTTTTCGAAATGTTTAGCTTAGTTTTTGTAACTGTTTTGTTTTATTGATTTTATGTAAAACCAAGTTGGAAAATAAGTTATTTTTCAGGAAAATAAGTTGCGAAATTTAAAACTCGATGTTTTGGTTTTAAATTGCCATTAAACATTTTTGAATTAAATGCTATTTTTTATTATTTTAATTTCTTTATACACACTGCAGTCAGTAAAAAAGAAAAACAAAGTTATTAAGGTACAGAATACAAAAAACGAAATGAAATGAAATCACTAACACCCGGTGTATAATCCCTGGTGCGGGTATATCTTAAAGGTGGTTTCTTCTATATTTTTGATCAATAAAAATATAAAACTTTAAGTAAAAATAAAATTAACTGACGGGTTTAATTTTTTTGTCACTTTAGGTTTAACAAATGTTGTTGTCATTTACTGTTAAACCTGAGGAGACAAAAATAGTTTAAAACGTTAATTAATCCAAATTTAGGTCTTATACAACCCAACATATTTCATCTTTTCATATTTTTATCTAAAAAAAAAATAAATTATAGGAAGGAACCACCTGTTAGAAACATCCCGGTATAAAACATTCATTTTAAAACATAAATAAAGCGCATTATTTTTAAGACACTTATTAACTGATGCAGACAAATATCAGCGTTCTGAATAAATACGTAGAAATCTAAAATAAAAGATAACTAATAAAAAACCCACCAAACCAAGCGATGTAAGCAACGGCTACAGTGTTGCCGATTCTAAGGTTTAATAGCGACGGTCCTATATGTCTGTAAGTTTTAATTTCATATACTAAATGTTGACTTCGCGCTAGGCGCCACCTGAACTAGAAACTTTGAACTAAATCTGTATCAAACACACATATTGGACCAATTTTTGACTCCAATCCCAAATTTTAACTGTAACATCCCACAACCCTTACAAGCCCTAATATAATCAAACGTTACCAGACCAATCCGGTGGTCTGGTAACGTCGATTTTGGTCTGGTTAAGTTGATCGAGTGTATAAATATTGGTCTGTATAAGCGGTTTTATAAATATATATATATATATATATATATATATATATATATATATATATATATATAATATATATATATATATATATATATATATATATATATATATATATATATATATATATATATATATATATATATATATATATATATATATATATATTATCTGAAAAAACGATATTTGTAATTTTTAACAAAAACGTCAGATACCTGGTCGCCCTTAGTAGTAGTAGTAGTGTCATTTAGACAACCAAAAAAAATAAGCTTTTAAAATTGTGTATATTTTTGATAATTTTTTAAAATTAAATAAAAATAGGCAATTTAAAAAAAAATAAAATAAACAATTTTGAAACTTTATTTTTTAGAAAAATGGTAAATTTGGTAACGAAGGATAGATGAACATTTCCTGTTTTTAGAAATAGTCGAAATAAACGTTTTTGAATTATAAATATATTTTAGATCAAATGTTATACAAGGAATAGTAAATGGGGCACTTCTTAAAAAAGTACTAAAATGACCCTTAGCTGTTTTATTTAATGTTTTTTAGCCTTATTTCGGGACTGGAAAAAATTGTATTAAATGGCTAAATAAGTATTTTTATTATAAACACTCCTTTGGCTTGACCCCTTTAAACATGTCACCAGAGGTCCATGGATTTTTGCAACGGTATCCGAAGTCTTTGAGGTTGCTGATCACAAAGTGGTCCAATTTTTTTTATTCGCCGTTTTTGGTTATTTTTTGGGTTTTTTTGTAATTTACCCTTACGAATTGTAATTTTATGGAAAGTTAGTTTAAACAAAAGTTGTAGAGAATTTAATTGAGAACACTTTAAATTTTTTGTACGTCAAGTAATCCACTGGAGGATGTTTATACTGGCCATTTCCTAACCTCTTTTGCTGTTTTTATCAATTATATCGCGATTTCCGCCTTTTTCGAGAAAAGAACTAGTTGTAGGGAAGAGTGGGGTAATATGACACAGGCAGGTTATCTGGCGTCATTGACGCCCTATCAGGAACTTGTGTCAGGAAAAACAATTAATATGCAAAAAATACAATAAAAGTGTTCTAGTACTATACAACACGACGTGCGTCGCATTACCCCACGCGACACAATACCCTCTCCCCTACACTTCAAATGAAAAACAAGAAGCGGGCGAAATTATTCTGGACGATTTTTGTTTTTATTTTCCTATTTAAGCACATCATCGTGATCGCGATATAATCGATAAAAACAGCAAAAAAGCTTAGAAAATGGCCGCCCATGAATATCTTCCAGTCGATTACTGGACGTACAGAAAGGTCACAAAAAATGAAAATTGTTGATAATTAAATTCTCTTAAACTTTTGTTTAAACTATTTTTTTTTATAAAATAACGTAAGGAAAAATTACAAAGAAACCCAAAAAATAAGCAATAACTGCGAATAAAAAAATTGGACCACTTTTGGCCTCCTAAACCATTCTTTTCGTAATCAGCGAGCCATTAGACTTCGGATACCGTTGCAAAAATCCATGGACCTCTGGTGGCATGCTCAAAGGGGTCCAGCCAAAGGATTTATAATAAAAATACTAATATAGCCAAAGGACTAAAAGGTACAGGTAGAGTCAAAAAGGAGCCTGTCCAGTTTTCGACGGATTACCTTGTACTTGTTCTTCAAAAGCTAGGTATAGCCATGGTTCTACCATATTCCATACCGCAAAAACTCCCTATGCGACTATATTTTACACACTTACAACGTTGAGGTCTTAACAATTACTAATCTTTCTCAATGTTTTTATTATAAGGTTAAGTCGTTTAACTAAATCACTGATTTGATCATGCCGCATATGTTTACTACGCTTTGGAATTTTTTAAAATTTTATTGCAAATTTTTTTTAAACAAAAAAATTAATTAAAA
>JAHBCN010011916.1:0-27918 GCA_019359885.1 Listronotus oregonensis
ATTGCGTAACTAACCATGTCCACTTTAGAAAGTTGCAAAATTCCGAGTACTTTCGGAGATATCCGGAAAAAACCGAAATTTGTCGATTTCGTTTTTATTTTTTTCTGACGTTATTTAAAGAGATATGGAAAAACAAAATACACTTTTATATGACCACTTTTTAAGCTCTACAAAACAGCATTGAGAGATTTTCCCTACGACGTTTCGTTTTCGTTAAACCATCATCAACTTTATTTTTTTAAATACAGACCGGGTTTTTTAAAAATTTTTGAGCCCCTTGGCTCAAAAAGAGCCCCTTGTTATCCCAATTACAAAAATATATAACAGCTAATATTTATTAACAAATATGGAACGCCCCTATGAGAAATGATGTGCGTTCCTTGTCTAACTCATTGTCTCTTATGGAAAATATGTTTATTTAACAGAAAAATATTAAGTGTTAACTAAAATTTATAGAATTTATATTTACAAAATAATTTGTTCTGATCAAAACAAAGAAAACAAAAAAGAATTTTTAAAAGATATTTTAGTTCGAAATAGTTATTCTCCTAATTTTATAAACAAATGCTTACTAAAATTTAAACCAATACCAATTTCTGGGTAAACAATTTAACGAAAAGGTAATAAATTTAATATTTGTACTATATTTAAAACAAAAAATACTATTATATCTGGAGTAACAAAAACAAAACCATACAATATAAACGTAAACACAAAAAATGTTATCAATTAGATCCCTTGTGATTGTAATAAATTTTTTATAGGTGAAACTTCCAGACAATTAGCCAAACTCATAAAAGAACATAGAACATACATTAGAAACACAGTTAGAAACACAGAATTCCACAAATCAAAAATCTGTCAACACGCATGTGATAACAACCACATAATAAATTGGAATGCTTCCAGTATTTTAGCAAAGGAAACTTGTTCAAAAAAACGTAAAATAAAAGAAAGTGCATTTATATTATTTATAAAGCTAATTGTGTAGCATCAATTTCTGTTAATTTAAATAATACATAGTTACCTATGCTTGATGCTGAAGTAAGTTCAGGTAAACTTAAAATTAATTTACACACCACATCACCCTTTCAGTCTTTTTAGGAATTAACTAATATGTCATTAATTAATGAAAAAACGTTATAAAAAGTATAAAAGATTTCAGAATTTTCTAACTTTTAATTTCAAAATTTGTTAAAATTTAGTTTTAATTTCTTTTTTGATTTTACATCTTAAAAACGGTGGCCGACTTGCCACCGAAATGTAGATGTGTTCCTAATTTTTTGGGGTTTTTAGGGGTTTTTCTATTTTGGTTGCAGGCAATCTGCAAGTTCATAGGGGTCAATAGGGCTGAGCAGGCTCAGTTCGTTATACCTCAGGACCTGGACCGAAGTGGTTCCATTTTCAAAAAAAAAAAATAGTAAGGAAAGAATTCCTAAGAAAACATTACAAAACCTTCTGTGTTCTTATGGCCAGAGTTTTATGGATTATTCATTGTTTATCTATAATTTCTTTAGTAAATATACCTAAGTGCCTAAGCCAAATAAGTAATTAAAAAAAAATGCAGTACCTACTTTAATTATATTGAAAAAGAAAACCAAAGGACGTAAAATAAAAATAACTGCATCAAGCCTTGTGGTACAACAAAGCAGCACATCTTTTGTAACTCCCAAAACATCCCTTAATCTCATAATTTTATGCCATATTTACCATAAAAACAGCCATTTCATCCAATTGGCTTCAGACTATTAATATTTGGATAAAATATCGAGCAAAATATAGACCATATGTCTTGTACGGCCATATACGAAGGCCTAAGGCAAACGAGATAACACAAATTTCAATAAATTTCACATTATTTTTTGCGGTTGATTATTTTTAAAGAAGGTTTTTGGCATAGGGGACGTTTAAGTGTTATGACCGGACCTATTATGTCATAAAAAAGCCGGGCAATTATTGTTTGCGCTTTGAAAGAGCTTTCTTCTATATTTTAAAAACTAAATACAATAATAAATGTATTTAGGTTTTATGTAAGTGAGTAGAGGAACTAATCAACAGGTTTAAAATTAAAAAAAAAACGTATAATTATTATTTTTTAATTTATTGCATTTTTGAGAAACATTTTGTGATAAAATATTTAATACACTTCCGATTAAAATTATCTCACCACTATATTTTTTTTGTACTTCGGACACACTAACATTTGTTTGAAACTTGCAACGTCTTAGTTTATTTTGTTTGTAGGTCGATATTCTTTAAGTAATATTTTACCCCCAAAAAATGTAATTTTCTTGATTTGTAATTTTTTGACTAAACAGTGAGATGATGTAGGATTATTATTTGTAACGAATGTACTAATTTATACTATACTCGCTGTATTTTCTATTTTGTAAACTTACTTTGTGCATAATGTTTCTTAACGTTTAACACGTCATTTAAGCAATTTGAGTTATTGTTTTAACTGAAGATGGCCGAAGTTAAAGGTATGTAGCTAATTTGTTGTGTTCAATAAACAATCATTTCAAGAGTGATTTAGCGGTGGCGCAAGATTTGCCGGTATTCAAGAAGGGAAGAAGAAGAAGAACACGTCTTCGACTTACCAGGGAACACCAACGAATTCTTGGATAGAAATAAAGTAAACAAACCTTGTTTGGCATTAATATATTCAGGGGGGCAAGGAGGGATAGTTCTTGTAAACACACTGCACCGGCAACATTGATTAAAGTCACTGAATAACATAACTCCGGAAATAATCACTTTTTCAATGTTTATGGCATTACACCATAAATTACATTTTTATAAATCGATGATTCTTTATTGTTAAAAATTATTTTTAAAGCCGGAAAACTATTTTTGTTTATTATCTGAAGTGGCAGACAGATATGACATTTACTTTAGATGCTCAATTCGGTTGCTGTTGATCAAGTCAGTTTACAAAACGTGTTATTGGATAATGCGACCTACTAGAAAGAGATAAAATGACATCGAAGTGCCGTACAACATCTGATTTACTATCATTTTTTATTAAACGAATGCAGCAGCTGTCCAAAATAACCTTGTTGCCGGTGCTTGGAACTGTCATTTTAATAAATGTTTATATTTAATTCGATGTTGCCTATATTAACACAAAAACCAATATTTTTGAATAATTTTATTACATTTTCAAGGTAATTTCCTGATTTTGGTTTTTGAGATCTGGCAATTTGTCTACGTTTTTCCAAAACAAAAACCAACAGATCACTATACCAAACACCCTGCCTACAAACTGGCGTTGCGTTAATTCTAGTCCTTGAGTTCGTTGGGGAACACCGAGTTGCCCACTTCGAATTTGGTAGATAATACACAGGTTAGAGTCTTTAAGAACAGTCTAACTTTATGTTTATGGATGAAACAAAATTTTGTCTGTACGGGGTGACGCCTTTTCGATGGATTTTCATGTTGTTTAAATAACTACAAGAGATACGGCAAATGTGATGGCAAGCCTTCGAGTCAATTTTTGAAACAACTGCAACGGTAAAAAAGGTTTGAGTATAGTCTGTCTCAAAATATACCGTGTAAGCTCCTGCCTTCATTTATGGATTATACCTGCCAACAGCAATAAAACTGCGGATCAGTAGGTATTAAAGGACAGAACATTAGGGATGGACTTTAATAATATAAAGATTTATAATTTATTGTTTATTTAGGTGAGTATAATCTTAAAATTACATTAAGAAATTAAATATATGCAAAGTTTTAATAAATTTATAACTGCATTATCTATACATAATTACATTTTTAATCTAAATATCTAAATCTAATTTTGTTTTACCTTTAGAGTCATCATTGAGATTAATTACAATAGGATTTATGTTGTTTTGGTAAGAAATGTAAGAGTCCTCAATTTTTATAATGTGCTGTAGCGAATTTTTTCAGCTCTCAACTGGTATGTTAGTAATTACATTTTTTATCAAATTTATAACACTGGGACTTAAAGTAGGTGTAACATTTTTTGCTCTAATCTTTGATTTTACTTGGTTCCACAAATGCTCTATGGGGTTAAACATACAGTGATACGGAGGAAGCCGTAAGACAGTATGCCCAGCCTGTTCAGCCAAATTATCACATACATATATTGTTTTTTAATTGCATATGAATTAATGACTTCCAAAAAACGGATCTTTATCCGTTTTTTGTAACTGAATTCAAAATAAATATCATTTTTTAACAAATATTCCTGGATTTCAGTTTTTGAACTTGATGAAGCTGGTGCCTTGTGTAGCAGACGGCTGTGGTAGCTTGCGTTATCCATGACAATAACACTGTTGTTTGGAATATTTTTGAAAAGACAATTTTAAAACCAGTTTTTAAAAAGTTCTGCACTTGTATCCTCATGATAATCCAAGCTAGAATCCTTAATATTCTTTGCAGACGACAGCAAGCAGTTTGGGACAAATCCGTCTTCTGAACCAGCGTGTACTATGATAATACGTTTTCCTTTATTTGAAGGTGCTTTCGTCTGACAGTTTTGACTGGATTCAACCCATCCTTTGGATACTGTGTCGTGTGTATCAAAGCATGTTTCATCAAGGTAAATTATGGATCTGTTTTCTAACCTATATTTTTTAATTTCTTGAAGGTAATTAAATCTCCAAGTACGTAATCTGTGCGATTCCATTACTACTTGTCTTTTGTCTATTTTACAAACAACTCTATGGAGGGTGGCACGGCCAATATTTAAATTGGTTTCGTCTTCGTCTAGCTTCTTTTTTAGTTTATCCAAGGTAGGAATAACTCCGCTTTCATAAAGGCAATATATTTTCCTTCCTATTAGGTCCTGATCACTATTGTCTACAGGGTGAGATTGAGAATCACTACGTTTTTTTCTTTTGTTCAATTCTTCACTAATAATAATATCCCTTATCGATGATATTGGAGTTTTTGTAAGTAGACAGGTTTCTTTTAAAGCTTCTTGTATAATTAGACCTCTACTGATTAAAGTTTCATACACATTTTTTACAACCTGTTTTGCATCTAATGACAAATGATTTCGACGCGACATAGTTATATTTTCGTAAAACAACTTTTTCGAAACGCACAGTAAAAACGGTTATTCAACACTGCCACTAAAATATTAGCCAACCAACCAACCTTATGGTTAATACTCAAGAAATACCTGGCCCACTCCTGACCTTATGAACAAATGGGTTTACCCAATAACAATAGGTAATAAAATCGTTAAAGGTTTATTGGGGTATGGTCCGTCAAAAGTCATAACGATATACTCTCGGTTATAAGTGAAGATAATAATGGTAAATAGCATATCCAAGAGCGTATTTTTTGTCAGTTACGTTTTTAGTAGTTTTACGCGTTAGTAGAATGCAAGTCGGCTTAGGAACAAATGGTCGCCAAAACATTTTGTATAATAATTGAGCAAGATATAAGAATTTTCGAGCTTTTGGTATTCTTAAATTTTGATTTACATGAAATGCATTTTGAAAACTTAGAAATATATAATACCTAATATTAAACTTTGTATTAAGAGCTAAAATAAATACACATTGTTAAAAAATAGTAAAAATTAATAAGTAAGTATAATTTTTAAATATTAAAATAATAAAAAGCAATAAAATATATTAAAAAAATAATAATAAATATAAAATTTTTATGCGGGTGATGCAAGCTTTAATACTATGTTCAGCTTCTTTACGTGTTTTTCCCGAATTAACCATTTTTTTAATGGATATAAAAGATGTAGTATCAATAATAATAAGAAAATAATGTTTTTAAACAAATGGTAAAATAATATACAGGGAGTCTCATTAAAAAAAAACTTTGAACATTACATACAACATTATATTTTTAAACTGTAATCGATAAAAAAGAATGGATCAAATTTTATCCAGATTTATAGATTTTTAATATTAGTGGAGGACAAAATATTATATAAAAATATTTCATATAACACTGATTAAAAAAGTGGATTTAAGTTTGATGTGAGTATCATAATGTTTAAATTATATTTTATAATCATATCTTTTTTTAGTGCCTATGGATCGGAACGGAAATAGGTATGAATCGTCACATCAAACAAAAGACGAAAAAGTATATAAAAACTAATTTGAATATTATTGTTGGACTTTGCAACCCCAAAATAAAGTATATATACGTAGTTTTAAATTATATTAATTTTTTTTCTAAATATAAGTTTTCAATCAACTTTGTCTTATTTTTGAATATTAAATTATAAATTTGTAATTTATATTTTTAAACATGATAATGTATTTTAATGGTTTTCCTAAAAATTAATTACTCAGCGCATAATTTCAATACATTCTTTTTATATCGATTACATCACCAACTCAAATTGAAATATAAAACAATCACAATTTTTAATTGATGCTCGTTCCTATCTCGTCGAAATTTATTTCAATCAATTACTCAAATCCCATTAAATCTGTAATTACAGAATTTTTATTGCTTTTTAGATAATTTCTATAGCGGGCTTTATCAGTTATAACCTTTCTGACCCTTTTTATGTTTTATATAGACAGTTGCTACGTGACTTAAACGCAGTTCGGTAACGATATTTGACAATTTTAGTGTTGCACTAAAAAGACACCAAAAATTAATTTTTTAAATCTGTGTCGCGCTTGGTACTTTACTTTTTGACATGGTCACTTTGACTGAAAAACAAATATTATTCAAGAAATAATTAGAGAAAGGCATCAAAGAGTTGTATCATAAAACTTCGTGAACGTCAGCTGCGGTTCCCTTTGGTTCAATGAGCGGTGGTGGCCTCCCAAACATGAAGAAAAATATTTTTTAATCCTTTCCTCCTAACTAAAAACTTGTCAAATTGTAGATAACCCAATATCTCGAAGAAAAAAAACACTCGACTGACTATAGCATGGAGCATTATGCGTCAACTGATCGCCCGAACATGAAAAAAAATTATACTCTTAATGATTTTCTTTCAACTAAAAATTTACCTGATGATAGCTTATATGCAACTCTGGATAAATATATATGTCAGCTGGATGTATATCGGCGCAAAAACCGTCAGCTGATATCTGAAAAGTTATAACGCAGGACTTAGGCGGGAGCATCTATCGCCTATTTAAATGCAAAAAATATATATTTGGTAATTTCCCCCCAACTTAAAACTTGTTAAATTGTAGGTAACCTAATATCTCAAAGAAAAAATAACGATTAGCTGACTATACCATGGTCCGCTGGTCGCTTGAACATGAAAAAAAATACTTTCAATGATTTCCTCTCAACTAAAAATTAACCTGATAATAGCTTATATGCAACTATGTATAAACATATGTCAGCTGGCTGTATCTCGGGCTAGAAACAGTCAGCTGTTATTTTAAAAGGTATTTAAATGCATCAGCTGACGGGGTTACCTACTGCTGGCTATTTTTTTATTAATTACAGCAACGTAATACTTAAACTAAGTCAGGCTGATTCACATTTTTATCTAGGCTTCTGCTGTAATAGTTTTTAAATTTGGATTTAGTTTTTAATATTTCCTTGAGTGAAAGTCACCCTAAAATCGGTTATGTTTAGATACTATTTTCTCTTAACTCGACTTATATTTCAAAATTCCGTTACAGCAGAGGCATAGATTATTTCCTTACCTTTAAAATGGTGTATAATTTATGTCATTTAAGTGAAAAATAGTTACAGAAAAACGTTATCCCCTGTAGGCTTGCAATCGGAAACACCATCGCATCAATACACCGAATTTGGAAGAACCTAAATAAAATAAAATATTTTTAATGCGGCTATACGAAAATTGTGGTAGTGGGAGTTTGTTAGCCTCCGCCCACCGTCTCCGCGTCCTTTTGCCCGACCTCTAAGGTGTAGCGTAAATGCACTCTTAAAAACTAATAAATATATAATTAAATTACTAACAAAATATTTACATAAGCAAATAATACAATTTTTACTTTATTATATTTATAACTTAGCTGCTTGATAAATAACATTTATTATAAAAAAGTAATTAAAATTAATATGTAATTTAATAAGTTTCGTCTTACTTTGACTTGTGTCACTATCATCTCCCTAAAAAAAAACAAAAAGACTAGACAAAAATAAAAAAACTAAACTGCAAAATTTATATCGTATTAGATAGATTTAATTAATTTTAAATTTAATTTTAAATATGTAATTATAAAATGACAATTTGTTAGCTGATTGTTAATATTCTGCTGTAATTAATAAAAAAATCAGCCAGCAGTAAATCGAGGGAAACCCCGCGTCTAGAGATACCCCGGCTCTTGAGCTTCTTGACAGTGGTGTCCGCATTTTTACGTCTGATATATAATTGGGGAAAATAAAAAGGAAACCAGAACTAACTATGTCCGACTGGAACTTAGGGCTTGTGAATTTGTCTAAATTATCCTTACATAGAAGTTATTAACATAATTTTTATAATTTTTGATATGGTAAAAGTTATAATTTTTTTAAAAAGTGTAATTATATATTCCCCGGGTTTTTTCTAATACGTTGTTAAAATATTGTTTAGAACTTCTACAAATAATTTAGACAAATTCAAGAGCCCTAAGTTCTAGCCGGTCATGGTTAGTTCTGGTTAGCAAAGCGGCTTTTTATTTTCCCCAATTATATTTCAGACGTAAAAATGCGGGGACGTATTAAAAAAGACCCTAAATTATTACATTAAAATGTAATTTTTTAGCCGAGTCCCTGCATAATGAAGCGTTTCATGTGTCAACACTGTCAAGAAGCTCGTGATCCGGAATATCTCTACACGCGAGTCGTTAGCTGATGCATTTAAATAACTTTCAAAGTATCAGCTGACTGTTTTTGCGCTGAGATATAGCCAGCTGACATATACACGTCCGGCAAACCAATTTCTTAGGTGCAGGGATTTTCAGTGCGATAAAAGGAGATATCAATTTAATGGGCAAAGGCTTGAGCGAAATAAAGACAGATAGAAAACGTGCAGTGGCGGATTCCCTTGACCCAAGAAAAAGAGAGGAATACCTCGGACGGGCGCGACAACACACAACTCAACGGGCAATGTTGCCAACCAGTAAAAATAAAATTATTTATGTTGTCTTGATGATAAAAAAAAAACCTAATATTAAAATAATAAAATATCTTTAGCCATTCTAAAATAATAATATTTTTTACAAATTTCTTTTTTCTTGCGAAGCGCATAATTTATTTTTAAAACATTTCTAAAATTGCTAATAAATATTTTACGAAATGACAACACTATCGACAATATCCTAGCGAATCGTAGGCGCCGTCGACCGTCGTTGTATTGAAAGTGGGATAGGGGAAATTGTTGTCGTTCTCTTTTTAATCCGAGGTAATACCATATGTATCCTACTCTATTACATTAAAATTGGCTCCCAAGCCTGTGCATTGTCAATTCTGTATATTTCTTTATAGTTGCATACAAGATATCATCAGGTAAATTTTTAGTTGAGAGGAAAACATTAAAAGTATTATTTTTTTGTTCATGTTCAAGCGACCAGCTAACGTATAATGCCCCATGCTATAGTCAGCTATTTTTTTTTCTTCGAGATATTGGGTTAGCTACAATTTGACAAGTTTTTAGTTAAAAGAAAATGACTGAATATATATTTTCTTCATCGTATTTGGTAGATTACCGCCGCTCATTGCCCCCATGAAACCGCAGCTGACATTCACGCAACTTTATAATACAAGTCTCTGATGCATTCCACTAATTATCGGTTGGTCATGTAAATCTGTCACTGGCTCCTTGACCATTGTAATTAAAGCGTTATTATTATATTCGATGCCAGCTAGTAAACCTAGTTCTGCCAACAAATGTTATAATCCTTTTCATTTTCAAAGATCCAAAGAGAGAAATTTATTGTATTACTTTTTATTTGTATTTTAACGATTTTTATTTCTCTTTTAAGTACAGTTGTTGGATTTCAATAAAAAAATGAAAATCCTAACGATCCTTATCGCGTTAAACACCGCTTTCCGTGAGATCAGCGAAGGTAAACAACGCTGGACACGGTCAGTAAGTGGATGGGTGACCGCCAGTTAACCTACAAAAGAGCGACAGATCTTTAATCCATTTGTGGGCAAAAAATGAAAGCTTTTCTGTAGGCGTGGGTTCATTAATAAGACAAACAGCTCTTCTTTGAATGGAATCAAGAATATTAATAATTATAGGAAATGCCCTTCTCCAGACATAGGAACAATTTTCTAAAAAGAGTCTGATCTAAGATACAGACTATACAAACTATAGCTTCCTTGAAGCTGCCGAGAATATTCTGCCAGTAAAGCAACACCAACAGGACTGAATGACTTATTGTTCTGTAGAACTTGACAGCTCATAGGTAACGGATAAGCAGTGGTAGTTGATGTGAAGAAGAAGCATAGTTGGTCCCAGTATTGAGCTCTGGGGTACCCAAACATTAATTTGGTAAAAGCTGAAAGAATGATTACCAACTATGACAGATATACAGGGTGATCAGTTAAGGGTAGCGAGCGGCCATATCTCATAAGATATTGGTCGTATAGATTTGAGAAAAAAAATCGTAATAAAAGTCGCCAAGCTAAAATTGCTGGAAATCATTTTTGAGTTTGTCAAACGTCCGCTAGAGGGCGTAACAACCAACACCAAGTAGAAAAATGCGATTTTTATAGAATTTTGTCTAATGAAAGTATATCGATGAAATCATTTTCATATTTACTGACCATTTCCCTACATTTTTTGTCCAAACCGTTTTGTTCTCTATCTATATAGGTATCTATCAAAATAAAGCAGTGGGGGAAGTTCAATTGTTTTTTTAAACAAACCAAGATTTCTTCCGTTTCTTTTGACCGATTTTAGAACTTAGGCTCATATGAAAGAGCATAATTTGCACTACAAAACGCTTATTTGGTTTTGCATTTTTGACTTTTGCTGTCGCCGCTAGATGGCATTAACTGAAATGGTAGCAAATTTTTGAGTTTTTTTCAAAAAAAAACAAATGTAATGGTATATTAATTTTTATATATTTTAAAAGAGGATAAATTTTTCTATAATTTAATGAAAATAATTTATTATCTACCTTTTTTTGAACCGTTGATATTGACCAAAATATAATTTTATTATATTAAAAAATGGCACGCCACTGTTTTTTATCAAAATAAAATCAGTTTTGTAATATCTTATTAGTTGCTAACAAAAAGAACCTCTTGACTTTTTTTCGTTAGACAAACGGTTTTGGATTAAAAAAATAAAATAGGTTTACATACTGTTACCTTATAATTATCATTGTAAACAGTATGTAAACTTATTTTATTTTTTCAATCGAAAACCGTTTGTCTAACGAAAAAAGTCAAAGGTTCTTTTTGTTAGCAACTAATAACAGATTACAAAACTATTTTTATTTTGATAAAAACAGTGGCGTGCCATTTTTAATGTAATAAAATTTATTTTAGTCAATATCAACGGTTCAAAAAGGTAGATAATAAATTCTTTCATTAAATTATAGAAAAATTTATCTCTAAAATATATAAAAATTAATATACCATTACATTGTTTTTTTTTGAAAAAAACTCAAAATTTGCTACCATTCAGTTAACGCCTCTAGCGCCGACAGCAAAAGTCAAAAATGCAAAACCAAATAAAGCGTTTTTAGTGCAAATTATGCTCTTTCATATGAGCCTAGTTTGCTTAAATCGGTCAAAAAAATGGGAGAAAACTTGGTTTGTTTAAAAAAATTGAATTCCCCACCCTTATTTTGATAGATAGAACAAAACGGTTTAGACAAAAATGTAGGGAAATGGTCAGTAAATATGAAAATGATATCATCGATATACTTTCATTAGACAAAATTCTATAAAAATCCCATTTTTCTACTGGTGTTGGTTGTTACGCCTCTAGCGGACGTTTGACAACCTTCGAAAATAATTTCCAGCATTTCTTTAGCGACTTTATTATGATTTTTTTTTCTCAAATCTATACGACCAATATCTTATGAGATATGGCCGCTCGCTACCCTAACTGATCACCCTGTACAAAAGGAAACTAAAGCGCCAAGAACAAAGCAGAAGGTGAAAACCTAATCAAAATCTTTGGATATGTCAAGAGGAACTATATGGGATTACTAAGATACTTAAGGGGCTAGTTTAAGTTGTGTGAGACAAAACAAAAAAGCTTTGCTATGGATCTTTTGTGACGCGTAAAAGTTATATTAATTTTTTTTCTCGAGCTTGTGTACATTAAGATAGTACTTGTAAGCAATGTTTTAAAATTACCCATAATATGTAACTAAACGAAAATTTAGTCATATAAGGACCTTTTCTTCTCAGACTGATCCTTATTTTGTCCAATTTGACTAGACACATATACCTACATTCTATGATAAAGTTAGCGTTAATCTTGTGCTTAGTGAGAACAATTCACTATATCAAATCTCTATTTTGCGACAGCTGACAAGCTATAATTTTCGAAGTAATCCTTGCTGTGACCCATAAATCCTTGATCATTGATATTATTAGAATTTATATTAATGAATGCTTATTAAATTCATTGTTTAAATGATTTTAAAAATATAACACAACTATTTGGATCGTAGTAGGGAAAAGGAATAAATATCTGTTAATTAGAAGCATTTTTTTACCATTATTTTTTAAAAAACTGATAGCACGTTATGTTACAATTCTTTACATTGTGAACTCTAACTCTTTATTATAACAAGCAAGGTATCGATAATCTCCCACGCTTAAAAAAACACTTAAATTTAATAATAATTTAAATTAATTGCTAGCATTAATCGCATCACAAATCATAATTTACAATTTAATTGTTATTAGAAATATAAAGGCGTAGTAAATTGGCTGTGGACTTTTTTAGGAAAAAGGGTTTATTACTTATAAGCTAGGTATGTTTATTCCGTAATTACACAATTAATGGGTTTATAGACTATGTCCTATAATAATAATTCCTTAATACGAAACATATCTTGGACTTCCATAGCCTTTATGTATTTAAAATTTTATAGTTTTAGTGTAACCTTAATATAACGAAACTGAAAGGAATTAGAAAATAATATTCGTTATAAAGAAGTTTTTGATATACGTATTCGTAATGTAAAGGTATATTTTACATTAGCTTTACGGGCAGTCCAAGGGGATTTTGAAAAATTCGTTATATTGAGCTCGTTATATTAAGGTTGCATTGTATATACAACCAATAACTGTATTCATTCATCTTTTAGTAAATACGCATCTAAAATAAAATGTTTGTAAAAGGAGAATGGATTTTCTTCAAAATATATTTTTAATTCAAAACAATTCTTGAGGAAAAAATATTTTCGCTTCAAGAAATTATGTATTATTATCAAATATTATTCTTTTCATATATTTTTAAACAAGTAATTTTTTTTTATCTTGGGACAGTCCACGAAGGCTAATGCCTAAGTACTAACGTACCGTGGGTGTCTTAAGTGTGGTGAGAGGGAGTTTATTCACACGGGACTTAAATATTTGGAGATTGGGAGGAGAAGGAAAAACTTTGCGACAGCAGGTTCCATAGTCTTGACACTCTAGGGATGAAGGAACGAAAAAAAAAGGGAAATTCCGGGCCTCTCTAACTGAACTGTAAAAGGATGCATAAAAGTTGCACTACGTGTTGCTTTGTTCGTAGCTGCCAGAGAAGGAATTATACTGACCAATTCCTCTGAGCAGAAGCCGTGAAAATACCTATAGAAGAGCGACAGATCCCCTACAGCTCGACGGTGGGCAAGAAGAGGAAGCCTTTCTGTGAGCGTTGGATCATTAATAAGACGAACGGCTCTTCTTTGAAGGAAGTCCAGAATGCTAAGTGTTGTAGGGGACGCCATTTCCCAGACATGAGAACAATATTCTAAAGAGGGTTTGATTTGGGATACATACAGAGTGTACAGATTGGAAGAAGAGAAATATTTTCAGGCTCGGAAGAGGAATACAAGCTTTCTTGAAGCTGCCCCGGCTATGGATGTAATGTGTTTGTGCCAATTGAGGTTATTCTCAAAAGTAACGCCGACAAGATTAAACGACTCTTTGTTCTGCAGAATTTGACCGCTCATATGTAAGGGATGAGTATTGGCAGACTTCTTTTGCGACAGCGAACATGACTGTTTTTCGAGGCATTAAACTGAACAAAATTTTTGGGGCCCCAATCCAAGATAAGTTTGAGGTCTTTTGAAAGAGATTTCTGCATTGACCTGCGCTTGTTTTCCAAATCAGAATTACAAGTAACAATCAGATTAACAAGTAAATATTCTTTAAATAAGATAAAGTTTAATCTATTATAAAATACTTTAAAGGTTTAATCGCTAAAGCACAACACGGCCGGGACCGGCGGTCCCGGTCGGGTTGGCGACGAATGCAACCGGGCCCTGCCGGGTTGAGAAACATTCCGGGTTGCAATCTCTAGTTCTATGTCCCATTTTTTAGATGTCCTTCACGTGGATCGTTTTGAAGACTTGTACGACCACTTTTCAATTTAAAAACCAATTTTTCCATTGTATGAAGGTAAAGAGTCATTATAATTTTTAACAACTGTTTATGAATTTGTTTAGGGGCTATATCATTAAAAAAATTATTATTACTGCACGATATCTAATGTTTTCAAATCTAAAAAAAATGTTACACATTAACTTTAAATAGCTGTAAATATACATGATAAGTTGGCAGATCTATCTTAAACTTTAGACGTGTTTATAAGAAAGTACTACCATTTTTAGAAAATTAAAACAACGAGCCCAATAGCGCCATCTCTTAAACAACAATACCTATTGGACAACTTACTACTATTTTTCTAAAAATAAAATGCCTCCAAAACAGACTTCCGGAAGAAACTTTGTTACATTACCCGAGCGCCCCAAGTTCATTTTCACATGAACCTTATTGAAAGGCCCAAAAGGCCGCTAGCAATCAATGATATGGCATGTTATTAAGACATGTCTATGAGGCAACATAATAATTTAATCATTCGGTATACTCACAAAAGAACGCCATAACAACGCATCGTATTAATACTTATTACCGATCATCTATCACTAAGGAGATAAATAATGATGTGAAGGCACCTATCGAGATTTATTTGGTGTACCAGCGGCGTTAAGGCGGATCTGAAACTAATTATAATATAATAGGATTCTTGGGAAATTAATTTTACCTTTTTGGGTCTTGCGTGGAGAAATTAGAACGACATTTTTAGTAATTCTTTTTTTATCTGCCCGTCCACCAAGGCTTAAAGCCTAAAAGCTTGTTTTCGCAAGTGAAACGTTCAAACACGATTCTTTGTTTTAATTAAATTTAATGGCAATAGGCTGATCAGCCATTCAGCCAGTCACATAGTGTTACTTAAAAAAAGGAGTTTTGTATTTTATCTTTTCTAATTATTTATCATACTAATAATAAAGGGTAAATACAAGCTAAAACTATCACATATATGACAGGGACACACCCTTCACGCCACTGGGGTCGATCAGGGCGACTTTTTGTTTTAAACACACAAAGAAGACCACTTAAAAAAAAGTAACATAAGGATAAAAATGGGTAAGATTATCGTACTGCCTACTATTAAAAAGCATCAATTCAACATAAAAGTAATTTATAGTTTTAAGTTTATTCTGTTCAAAATAGAAATCAATGCATTATTTACCTTTGTGCTCTCTAGGGCTAAAAGATTAAGAATGTTAAAAGGACAAACAGCTTTACACTCTTTGATTAAAACACTAAATAGCTTGTTGGTCTCGGCTATGTATTTGTTACAATGAAAGAATATATGATCTAGATCACACCTAACATTACAAGTTTCACATTGATCTGAAGGTAATATTTTGATTTTATACAGATGAGCAGGATAACAAGCATGTCCCAGTTTCATGCGTATAATTGTTGTTATGTATTTTCTAAAGACCGTTAGGTTTTTATGCCAGTATTTATGTGGAATTTCAGTTACAAGCTGAGTATATCTTGTGGGTTTATTTTTGCAATATTCCTTCCATCTTATGTTCCATTTATTGGCAATATTTGTTTTTTATATCCGTCATTTAAGCTGAGCGTGTAATTAGATGCTGTACCATTAATAATGCTATCCTTTGCTATTAGGTCTACTAGTTATTATACTTTAGTCCTGTATGTGCTTTGACCCATGATTCTAATTTTGACGAACTGCTTCGTTTCCATGATTAAAGAGCAATAGAGAAAAATATAGTGACATCAGAAATGTCGTACTCGATTGAAAAAAATATACAGGGTGTCCGGAAATGACGATAAAAAATTTTAAGGAATGATTCTACATAAAAAAATATTTAAAAAAGTTCATATTAACATAGTCGAATTTCGAGAGCTACTGGCCCTTGAAGATGGTGTCATAAATGTGGTTTTTATTTAATTTATTAGGATCTACTTACAATACAGAAGTTAACTTCTACGTATAAGTTAAAGTGATTAAAGGTCACTTTTTGATAATATCAGGTAACCCATATTGCAACCAGTGGCGTGGGAACAAAGGGGTGGTTAGTTGTTTTGGGTCATATTTTTTTTGCCGAGTGTATTTTCGCTATCTTCTAAATAAATTATGATTCTTTGAACATTTTTACGTAAAAAAGATTCCCTTTGTATAAAGTCGTATAGTCGACGGTTTTCGAGATAAACGGATTAAAAGGACGACTGCAGTGCGTAAATACAGTAAACAGACTATGTAATAAAAATAAGAAGATGCTTAAATAATAATTTAAAATGTAGTTACAGTTCTTTTACACCTACTGCCAAAGAGAAAAACGAATTTACTGGTACCTACTACATCTTTTTATTTTTATTACATAGCCTGTTTACTGTATTTACGCACTGCAGTCGTCGTTTTAAGTACCTTCATCTCGAAAACCGTCGACTATACGACTTTATACCAGGGGAACCTTTTTTATGTAAAAAGGTTCAAGAAACATAATTTATTTAAAAGATAGCAAAAATACACTCGGCGAAAAAAAATATGACCCCAAATAACTAAGCACCCCTTTGTTCCCACGCCACTGGTTGCAATATGGGTCACCTGATATTTTCAAAAAGTAATCTCCAATCAGTCTTACTTATACGTAGAAGGTAATTGCTATATTGTAAGTGGATCCTAATAAATTAAATAAAGACCACTTGTATGACACCATCTTCAAGAGACAGTAGCTCCCTCTGGAAGCATTTCCGGACCTATGTTAATATGAACTTTTTTTCATATCTTTTTATGTAGAATCATACCTTAAAATTTTTCATTGTCATTTCCGGACACCCTGTATACTGCAGTCTCTATGCACTCAAGTTACCGAGTGAACGCGGCGTATCGAATTGAATCTGTTACCACTAGATGTCTAGTCACTTCACTAAAGCGATCTATTTTACGTATCTATGTCACGCCGGTACGAACCAAGACTGACAGGTTTAAACCAAGGAAGTTTGAAGGTATAGGAAGCTCAATGCTATAGCCTATTCGATCAAAAAATGTCCAGCCCACTATAAAAATAACTGTCAGAGTGGGCCCCTCCAATTTTGCGCAATAACAAAATTCCACGAAATATTTTAATGTGTTGCCTACTTACACACTAATAAATCAGTGTGTAGGTAGGCAACACATTATACTTTTATGAGAGCCGGAGTACCGTTTTCTGGTGCAACGGAGCGGCGCGTATGTACTATATCCGCGCTGTACCATCAACCGTCGTCGTCTCATCAACCCTCCTTCCAAGCGAATTTTATGTTTCGTTGTAGTTTCGTCATTTTCGTTGTGGTTTGCGACGTATTAATTTCGATTGTTTTGCTTTGTGTGGTTATATTTTGTAGTTGCAGAAGTTGGAGGATTGATAAAAACCTTATTATTTTAGTGATTAGTGTTTATTAAACTCTGACTATAATTTTCTGTTTATTGTTTGTTACTTATAATATCGTAACAAAATGCCTAGAGGTTGTATGGTTTTGTCTTGCAAATCCAAGAGTAACATTTTTTACTTTAGGTTAGCATTTCTTATATTTAAATTAAGTGCTTCTTATGAGACTCAACGTTAGGTAACCAAATAAATAATAATTTATCAATTATGAATAATAGAAAATGAAAATTTTATAGGAAATAGCAGTGAGAAAAGTTAGGCAATCTTAACTATCTTTTAGATGAATACCACAATGTTTGTGTGTTTCTGTTGATCATCAAAAAGGAACAAGGTTTACATTTAGGTACTCTTATTTCATTAAATAATTTAGTACATTCTTTTAAAGAATCAAAATTATCAATTACTGGGCAGACCAAGCAAATTTTAATATATACAGGTCCCTCTAATTAAATAAAAGAAAGTTCAATTTCATGTTAAAGTTTTTTTTTGCTTTTTCTGTATTTGTTTAAAAGGAAATTAGATCTTTGGTTTCTCAATCTCTTATGTAAAAAATTCTATACTTATTGTTAAATTTGTTTATGTTACCTGCATGAGGTGACACTATTTTATTGTACTTTTATATAAATTTTAAATTTATAAATTATTGTATGACCCTAAAATACAAATAACCAGTTAGTTAGTTGGTTACAAATCTAAAGTAACTTTTTTTTGACGTTTAATGTCTTAGATATCAATCCTTAAATACGAAAATTAGATTAAACTCATTTACAGTGTGTGCTTCTTTTATCACAAAATTGATACATGAAACTATCATACAATGTTTTAAATTTATTTAAAAAAAACGTGTTTTCAT
This sequence comes from Listronotus oregonensis, assembly GCA_019359885.1. Lineage (NCBI taxonomy): Eukaryota > Metazoa > Arthropoda > Insecta > Coleoptera > Curculionidae > Listronotus > Listronotus oregonensis. Next base: position 18,709 of record JAHBCN010011916.1, read on the forward strand.
TTATTTTACTAAGGTTTTTGATAAAAATACAAAGCTTCCAAAAATATTGACCATTTAAATAGAAGGCTGTAAAGTGGCGCCATCTATTCTTTTCATATTTAATCAGATGATATAAAATCCAATATTACACACTAATTTTAAATATTCTTTAATACTATCGTTTAATATCCAACATTTTTGTGCAAAAAATAAAAAAAACAGTGAATGTATAGGTAGTTTGAATTTGACATTTGGTAATGTCAACTTTATAGATAGTAACAAAGAATTATAGAAGTCCGGACCTTACCTACTATTCATTGCGTAAGCTCCGCGAGGCCGATTCCCCTATTCCCGCTGCCCTGCACGCCCAGACAATTTTGTTCTACAACAACGACCTTCCATATACCTTCAAACTTCCTTTGTTTAAACTTGTATCTCGTAGTTCGCCGCACTTTAGTAAGAAAATTGATTGATTATATTTATTGATACTAATTATAAAAAGAAAACTAAGTTACATGTAATTAAAATTGCATAAAATGTGAGTGTTATAATTAGTCATCCATTCATGGAAATTTAATTACTCTTACTTCTTAGGAAGACATTTTTTACTTTGTTGATTACTTAAATAAACAATATGTGGAAACTCTTATAATGTGTATTTTATTTCATATTACTTTATGACAATGACACTATTTTAATAAAGGTATTTGTTTAAAATTGCTAAAAGAAATCTCACACGAATTGCAAACTTGCAACTTGAGTGAGATTTTACTAGAGTGAGTCGAAAACTCGAGTATAACTCGAGTGAGGTGGTAAAATTGCTCGAGAGATTCGAGTCACAAAATCCTGTTCGAGTCGCATCACTAGTCGTTATCAGTTTAATACAAGGTATCTAACGGTAGGTACGAGATGTGTTACTTGCGGTTAACAGATATGAAATACTTTTAACCCTTATTTGATAACAACATTTTGATTTGTCTGCCCTTAAAAATAACAATTTCATTAAGAAAGTAACAAATTATATAATTTTTTTAATAATCTAACTATCAATGAGGTTTATTTACTAAACAATTTGTCAAATTCAGAAATATTTTGCAAACATAGCAATTATTTGAAAATAAGTTTTTTAAACGGTTTAACTGTCATTTTATCCTGCTAAATTTTTACTAGTTTAAAACCCGGGGTAGAGTTCCACTAGAGTTGTGGAAATTTAAAAATCGTGATCTTGGATTATACAATGTTTAAAAGAAAAGTCATTGTTATTCAATGATTTTAGTAGGCAACCTGTTAAAATCTGACATTTTGTTAAACATTCTAAACCGTTTTATTTTTAACAATTTCTTTTAAGGCCGTTAGGCTTAGGGGTTTCCCAATTTAAAAAATGTCACAAGCGTTTAGTTGTCAAAAAAGCCACCTTGACGTAAACATCTTAAGTATAGCAAAGTAAGGGGTAGTTTATTAGCATAGAACTTAACAATTTGAAGGTCTGAAGAAGCAGGGTAAAACCTCTGCAGGTAGCAGGTTCCACCTAGAGTTGTGGATGACACTCTTCTTCAAAAATTGCAAAGTGGATCTGATCTGGAATATATACAGAGTGTACAGATTAAAAGGGGAGAAATACTTTCTTATTAAGAATTCTATTTAAGAATTGTTTAATTATTTATCTAAAGAGTCTAAAATTAATTTTTGAGCTATAAATTTTAAATGTTGGGTTTTTATCAAAGATAATACTACTACGAATAGATGGTTCATTTAAATGGGGCGTTTTGAATCAGTTCGGAGATATCAATGCTTCCGTAAATGCGAATAAAATTAAGTCGGTAACCCCTGCCCCAGCGAAACAAACCGTGCGACATTGCCAATGTCTGTCGCTTGCCTTATTCGGAACACGAAGTAGAAAGACGGCTAAACGATAGTGTTTTTCTAGTCGCGTTTCATCACGCCAAAGTAAGCCTGCCGGCAACACTGTTTAACTTTCGTTCAAGGATAGCGCGAAAATCTCTCGATGGACATCGGCTCGCGTTAGCCAAAGTCCATTAGGGGTATCAAAAATATAGCATTGAATGGTTCATCTTATCCGTAGTAGTATTATCTTTGGTTTTTATATAGAAATTTCGATGGTCGTGTAATTATTACTTTTAAATTAAAAGTCAAAATTATTATATTGTAATAAGGAGCTAAGTATTTTTATTTAAACATCTAAAAGATTCTAAGTTATTTGTTTTTTTAAGAAACTGTTGCAATACTGTTAGGATGTTAAGACTGCTCTCATAAGGAAACCATTTAAATTAAAAGTTAAAATTATTTGATTTGCATAGGAAGTTAAATATTGTCTTTAAAAAAAATAAATAATATTTTTTGATTTTAATGTTAATATTCTTATAATATGTAAAGCTATGCATTCTACTCAAAAGTTGTTAGGTTAACGAAAAAATGAAAAGTTTAGTTTTAAACCTTATATAATAAATTATATGGCATTTTTTAATTATATGATCTTAACATTATTTAATTCTAAGGTATTTCGTAACAGCTGCAATAATTCATATTGCCTAAAATAAAAATTTTTAGATTACTGCAATGAGAAAAGAAATGATGATTTGATACTGTTATTAATATCTAAGTTAATTTTTTTATGGTTTAATCTGTAAAAATCTAAGGTATTTTTCTTAAATGATAAGTAAATAAGTAGTTATGTAGTAACCTCAATAAAAGAAAAAGAGTTAGTCACTGTCACTAGCTACTGACCTAAAGTTAGTAAGTAAAAAAATAAAAGGAAAGGTGCACTATACCTAACATTTCGTCACTAACTTTAATTAATAAACCAAAAAGCGGCATAAATTAATCCTTACGTATAACTGTTTAATAAAAACACGATCCTAAAGTTTCAAATCCAACTTATGTAATTTTTGGAAAAAAATTTAAAACAAAAATATAATTTAATGTAAATGTCTAAAGAAAGTCTAATTAAAATAAGCAAAAATTTTGTAATAAAATGATATTACCAAAAACTGTTTTTTCTAACTGGTTGTTTTTGCTACGAATAGTCAAACTATATTAGAATAAAGGGTAATTTTCAGCATCTTTTCTTCAACTGTTTTGTTAACTTTTATCTTATTAAAGATATAATGACCCCTGTGATTAAAATATATTTGTAAGTGCATTCTAAGAGTGCACATTATACTAAATGTATATCTTGGTTAATTTACATCTATGTTATAGAAAACCTTGGTAATAAATCGCCTTGTATAGGGCGTTTAAAAAATAGACGGAGATATTGTAATGAGCTATTCCTTGTTTAAAAATATAAGAAAAAGTTTCCATAAACATGGGTCCCAAAATGCACAGTTTTCAAGATACAGGGTGATAACTTTTTTAAAAAATATTAACATTTTATTAATTTAGAAAAATATTTACTCGATTCTTTTGAAATTTGACAATATTTTTTTTTGTATTAAGAGGCTTAATTTAGCCCAAAGATTAAATTATAAGGTCCAGTGGCGTCCCGGAGGGCATCTTAGCGAATAAAATTGGCAAAAAATGTAGCCACGCCTTTCAACTTTAATATTTGTTGTTTGATTAAGCGTCTAAAAATATAGCTTCTTCATTGGGAGGAAAGAAAGAAAAGAAATTTCATTTATAATACACTTTGTTTTGTCCCAGACATTATCAATAAAATCATATAAGGGAAAAAGGATAGAAGATAATTAGGCAACCATTTGATTTGAGTTTGACCAGTGGGTATGGTTTATGTTAAAAGTTTGATTAGATATAAATTTATTAAAAATGTTTTTTTAAACGTTCTAATTATGGGATCCTTTTAATTTTGTTTAAAAAAATATTGATTAGAACATAAATAGTTATAAAAATATTTTATATTTTTACTTTTCTTCTATAAATTTAGAATAATTAAAAAAATAAAAAAGACAAAAAAACATAACCTTTACACAAAAATAACAAAAATATTAAATATAAGGCAAAAAAAAAATTATCTATTAAAAATATAACCATAAAGTCCGCCGGGAAAATTTTTCCCAATTAATTGGTAACTTTTTTCCAAAGTTTTTGTTTGAAAAATATTGCCTAATAATGTATACAGGGTGCCAAGGGGCATTATCCGAGGAAAATTTTGGGTAAAATGGAAAAGTTATTCAACTAACCTTTTCTTTAAGTTTTTTGTTTGGTTTCTTTGACTTTTTATTTAAAAAGAGTTTGGGAAAAAAAAGATCTTTTCTGTGGCCCTTTTTAAGTTTCTAAAAAACAGGTTAAAAATTTTCCGCACGAGTTTCGTTTGTTAAATCATCAAACTTTTTTTAAATAGGACCTGGTTTTTTAACACCCCTTATTATTCCAATAACAAAAATGTATAACACTTAATTTTTTTTTAACAAATATGAAAGCCCTTATAAAAATGTTGTGCTGTCTCTCTTGTCTTTTGGAAAATATGTTTATTTAAAGAAAAAATTAAGTTTATACATCATTGTAATTGGGATTATAACTGCTTCAAAAAATGGTATGAACAATTGAGTCCATTTAAAAAATAATGTTGATGATGGTTTCAAAAATGCATCTAAAAATTCTCAACGTTTTTTAAGGGATGAAAAATTCTTTTATTTTTCCATATCTCTTTAAAAACGTCGGGAAAAAAAAAAACAAAATCGGCAAATTTTTTTTTCAATTTCCAGAAATCAATTTCCCAAACCCTTTTAAACGGCATGTTGTTAGCCCTTAAATAAAAAAACAACTTTTTAAAAAATTTAAAATTTTTAAGTTTTTATTAAAAAAAAATTTATTTTTTTATTAATTAAATATAATATATAATTTTTAATAAATAACAAACTAATATTTTTTGTATCGCATTATTAATTATTATTATAGTCATACAAAGAAATAAATGTTTGGCGAAAAAGCAAAAAATAACGTTTCAGAATTAATGAAACGAGATAGTATGCAAAGAGATTTCAGTTGAAAAAATTTTGGCGAATTAACGACACAAAATGTTTGTATATCTCGCTTTAAAGCACTAAAACTGAAACCGGGATAAGGTGTTCGTTTTAAACCAGAAATTTAAAAAAAATTTCGAAATTGTTGTTATAACAGCCAGATTTGTTAAAATTTTTGAAATTTGACTCCTTTATCTAAATCTTGCAAAATTCGGAATTGATTTTTAAAAATGTAAGATTTATAAAAAAAAAAGAATGTCTTTAAAGATTTTAAAAGGAAGTCTGCAGCAGACAACCGGACAAAAATGAACTCAAAATGGAAGAAAAAGAGGTATGGACGCCAGTGGAAAGAGGAGTTGGTCAAATCCAAAAAAAGAAAAAAAAAATATCGGGAACCGGATTCTGAAAAAAAGAGCCGGACTTGATAAATACAAAAATTTTATCCAACCCCTTAATTTGGCCCCAATCCTCAAATTTTGACAAGTTAACAAGGAAAATAATGAATTTTTTGATCAGTCAGCAAATTGTTGATAAAAATAAACGAGAATGCTACCGCAGAACGTTTGCAAAAAAAAAATTGATCCACTTTGCTGAGAATCCCAAAAAATTTTAAAAAATGGCGAGTTCAAGGTGAAGAAGATGACGAAGAATTTGAAATTCTGAAAAGCGAAGTTAATAAAGAACAAGACGAAAAATTGTTTCAAAAAATTTCAATTTTGTCGAAGTTGTAAATTGCCTTTCAAGAACGGGCATCTTAATATGATGTCTATTATTATCGGTTTGGCATATAAAATATCTTGCAACGCAGTACATCATCAAGGGCTGAATCCATCCCCAAAAAACGTCTACGAACGACTTTTGCAAGAACTTTTATCCCCTGCTTTTGGGCATGGCGGTTGAAAAAGAAATCCTTTATAATATCAATGTTAAAGAAAACGACTGCGTTACGTTAAACTATTAAAAAAATTATTGCTTTTTAAATTTATTGTTACGTATGTATCTTTTGAAAAAATGTTCCGTTGTTCTCAGTAATAAAGTATACTTTTAAAAAAAATGAATTTAATTTTATGTGTGTTTTGGGGGGGTGGAAAAAACTTATGACGCGATCACCCCAAAAACCCCCGGAAAAATTTTTAGCCCCCCCCCGGTTTTTTCCGATTCAAATACGGGGCAAAAAAATTGGTGCTAAAAATCAAAAAACCCCAAAAAAATAGTTTTTTTCCGACAGAAACCCCCCCGGAATGTTTGGACTACGACCATATAACTATAAGAAAAAATAAAAAAATTTTTAAAAAAAAAAGGCTATTAAAATTTTTTTTTTTAAAAAAATTATATAAATATTTTGATAAGATAAATAATAAAGGGATATAAACAAAAATGTTTTTGAAAAAAAATTTTTAATCCAAAATGGAAAAAAAAAAAAATTTCTTAATGTGATTTTTTACGTTAAATTTTTTTTAAAAAATGGGGGGGTTTTCGTCTTTGAATAATTTTTGTTACCAAATTTTAAAAAAAAAAAAAAAATAACATATATTTTTCAAAAAAAATTTTCAATTAAAAAAAAAAACAAAATTATTTTTCAGATTTTCGGGTTTTTTTTATTTGTTAAAAATTTTTTTAATTTATTTATAAATTTTTAAAATTAAAATTTAAAAGAAAAAAATTCAAAAAAAAAAAAAAAATCCGGGGTTTAAAACCTAAAAAATTTTAAAATTGCATTGCTTTACGATTTCTAGCCACTGGGTTTTTTTTACAAGTTGTTTGGTTTTGCAGGTATTGACAAGTCAACGGAAGGGGTTAAAAAAACCCCCATGGTTTAAGAATCAGTTGTTGAATTGGGGCTAAAATTGATAAAAATGCGAACCGAATCTAAATTTTACCATTGAAGCGGGGTTTTTTTTAGCATTGGAGCCATGGGGGGCCCCCAAAATAAACCAATCTACGGGGGGGGCAGGTAAAAATTTAAAAGGAAAACCCCAAGATTTTTTTTTAACCCCTTTCAGTAGTGATTAAAAAAAGAAAAAAAAAAAAGAAATACAATACAAAAAAAACTTTACATAATTATTATTAATTTTTTTTTTAAAAAAAATAAAATCCTTGATTGGGTTAAAATTTTGTGGAAATTTTTTTTTTCCCCTTTTTTTTGGGGGCTTTCGGGATAGTTCAGGTAAACCTGCAGTGGTACAACACTTTTTTTTTTTGAAGGGGTTCAACAGTGAACTGTGGTTAAAGAAAACTTGTGGGAACCATTGTTTTTTACAACCGGGCCTTAGTCCTTAAATACCCTTAAAATTGGGCGTTTGGGGTAAAAAAAATGTAAAATATTACACTATTTCGAGTATCAAAAAAAACCCTTTGTTTTTTTTTTTGGGGCAAATTTTTAAAATTTTGAATTGATATATCCTGACAAAATATCCCCCCAAAAGGAATGGTTCGATATCCCTTATTATCAAACAAAATTTTTTTGTAAAGTTTAAAAAATTTTGATTTATTTCATCTGATATAACTTCATTAGCTGCTTCCCTATATTAAATTATAAAAAAAAAACAAAACAGTAATAATCATTTAATATCATTAACACAAAAGATCATATTTTAAAAAAATAAAAAAAATTTCAAAAAAATTGGGGAAGGGGGGTGTTTAAGGTTTTTTAAGTGGCAAATGGCCACCGGGGTTTTTTTTCAAAAATATTAATGACGAAAAAAAAAAATTTTTGCAATATGCACGCAGCAGAATTGGGGTGGGGACTTTTTAAATAAGAGAGCAGACAAAAGTGGTAGGTTTGGGTTTTAGCAGCTGGACTGTAAATGGTTGCCGGGGGTTTAAGCATTTTTTGGAACCACTGTTCATTGATGTTATGTTTTAAATGGGGAAAAGTCATTTAATATTTAACTCTTTTTTAAAAAAAGTAAGGTAGGGGTTTAAAAAAGAAAAGCTAAAAAAAAAAAAAAATTACCTTACCTTATTAATATACTAATAATTTGGTCCCATAAAATAGGGGGAAGTCTTATTATTTTTAAATTATACCATTTCAATAGCATTGAATTTACAATGATATGGATGCAAGCGCAAAAAACTTGATGGCCACCCCCCCGAATAAGAGCATCGACAACATAAGATTTGGAAGACTTTGGTAGGCATTGAATCAAGCACCACAAAGTCTATTTTGTCCCCGATTTTGCAAAAGGGGAAATTTTTTTTTTTTTTAACCTTTAACCATATTTTCTTTTTTCCCCCCCCCATTTCAGTTTTCCCCAAAAACCCCCTTTGGTAGCTGGCGTACCCCAAAATGACTTTTAAGAGGGCTTTTTCAAAAAATTGGTGGGGTAATTCCAATCCACTTCTCAAAATTTTTTTGTTTTTCGCCATGGGTTTTTTTTTTTTGATTTTTAAATTCTACTGGCACCATCCCCAAATCCTTTTTCCCGCTTGGGAATAATGTATCTGGAGAAAATATAATTTTTTTTAGTTTTTTTAATTAAAATACTTTTTAAGTTTTTTAAGAATGCAGCAAAATGTGTTCTGTAGTTTAATGTTGTCTAAGGGGGCCAAAATATGTCCCCTATGAAAGAACCCCCAAATGAGGTATTCCCCAAACTGTCATATATGTGTTTTTTCTCAGGGGACCCCTTATGCTTAAAGTTTAAGTGTTCACATACTACGAGGGGTTTTTTTGGGAAGTTTTAGGGGGAATTGATTTAAAATTTGTAGTTTTAAACCTAAAAAATTGGGGAAAGGGGCCCCGGGAAAGTGGAAAATTTTAAAAAGGGCAAAAGGGGAGGATTAACCAACCTTTTAATTTTCTAATTTGGGAAAAACCAAAAAGGGAAGACAGCTAATGCTTCGGCAAATGTAAAAATATTCCCAAAAAAAAAACAGGTCTACTTAAACCCCTCGGTGTGCAAGAGGAAGCTTTTTTGAAAAAAGTGATAATTTATAAGGCAAAAAAAGTACTTTTAAAAATTTGCAGAAAAAAAAAAACAAAAAAAAATCCAGGTTCCTGGAAAAAAAATTTGGGGTTTTTGGGTTTTTTAATTTTCAAATGTAAAAAAAAATTTTATAACTCCCCTTTAAAGGTTTTAAAAATACATGATTTGTGTTTAGTAAAATTTCGTATCTTTTTTAAATTTTTAAATATTGACGTTTTTTTAAAATTTTAAAAAAAAAAAAGGGCATATTTTGAAATTTAGCCTTTCCCTTTTTTTTTTTCTGTTTGACTCCCAATTTTTTGTTTTTGTTCAGCCAAAAAAAAAAAAGCCAAAGAATCTGAAAATCTTTTTCTGACAGCCAG
>JAHBCN010011917.1:0-27951 GCA_019359885.1 Listronotus oregonensis
AATGGCTGAAATCGATATATGTTGTAGCTTTTTTCGTCCTGGCAAAAAGTCTTAATGGGCATGAGGCTCCGTTATGCGTATTTTGGCTCCAAGGATGATAAAAGCTAAACATATAACGACTTCAGGCTTTTTACCGGGGTCACTTTCCATAAAAAATGTTTAATCGGAGAAGCTTTAGAGCTCCGTGGGAGCCAAAATACGCATAATGAGGCTTCGTACACATTGAAAAATACTCTCAGGACGAAAAAAGCTACAACATACATATATCGATTTCCGCTATTTTTACCGGGGTCACTTCCCATAAGAAATGATCGATCGGTGGAGCTTTGAAGGTCCGTAAAAGCCACAATACGCATAATGGAGTTTGTGCCCATTGACACTTTTTCCCTGGATGACAAAAGCTACAACATTTATTGATTTCAGCCATTTTTGGGGTCACTTCCCATAAGAAATGATCGATCGATGGAGCTTTGGAGCTCTGTAGGAGCCAAAATACGCATAATGGAGCTTCGTGCCCATTGAGACTTTTTCTCAGGATGACAAAAGCTGCATCATACATCGATTTCAGTCATTTTCACTGATGACCATTTAACAAAATAAAAATGATCATCTGTGGAGCTTTAAAGCTCCATGGGAGCCAAAATACGTACAATAAAGCTTCATACACATTGAGACTTTTTCTCAGGACGAAAAAAGCTACAACATAAATTGATTTCAGCCATTTTCACCGTCACTTCCCATGATCGATCTGTGGAGCTTCGAAGCTCTGTAGAAGCCACAATACGCATAATGGAGCTTTGTGCCAATTGAGACTTTTTTCCAGGATAACAAAAGCATTTTCATCGGGGGCCACTTTTCTTTGATACTTATAACAAATTATACATTTTTTGTCATAGAAGCCTAATAGACCAGCTGGGTATTTGATTAAAGTGTTTGATATACCTAACAATATATTTTTGTCTTTTTTTATATTCCTAATTAACTTAATATTTTAAGCGTGCGAAAAATAGCGTAAGCATCAAGGTCAGTGGGTTCTTACTGGTTTCGGTTGTAAGGAACTCTACTGATACCCATTTATTCCCAGTGTTGTTTACGTAACACTTTTATCATTTTTTTTTGCCCTTTAAAATTGTTTTTCTTTAACTATTTAACATTTATTTAAAGAAAACAAGGGTAAATATTAATTAAAAGTCGTAATACATTTAAAGTTTAACCAAAACAAAAAAAGAATAGGTGTTATAAATTTCCAAAAAAAAATTCTTGTTTATTTAGAAAATTGTTTAAAAATACATACAATTTTATTAAAAAAATAGCTATATAATCTCTTAGTACGAACCTACTTTTTCACGATAAATATGTTACATGATAAAATTTGAAGTAACGTGAAATAAAAAAATACAATAAAATATACGAAAACGCATTACTGGGATAATACATAAACATAAATCGAATAATTTTGTGTTAGAACCCGTCAAAAGCCAAATAAAGATTAGAAAGAAAATTCCTTATTTCTGCTTGTTAGCTTGTGTTTGCGGTTTGTGCGGATCACACTAAAGTTGATCGTGTTTAAAATGTCTTTTAAACGGTTTCTTACTCAAAAAAATTAAAAGAGGCCATGGAGGAGGCTATTGGTGAACTTGAAGAGAAAGGTAATTACATTTTCTTTATATTTTACTACCAAGTAAATTTTATGTTATTTGTTTTTTTTAGGTTATGTTAATGGTGTGTATATATCACCAAATGATGACACTCTTACCAACGAAGAAACTTTTGATGATGAGGCAAATTTACGCGAAACAGAAGAACCTGAAGATATAGCTGGGACATTTGAGTTGCATGTTTCATTAGACAAGGTTAGTGTACAAGTGTCTAGAAAAAATAGCGGGTCCTTTAAATTCAAAAAAGGCTCTTGTATTACTTATCGGATAATGAAACACTAGCTTTCAAAAGAAAAAAGATAATTGGTGCTATAGGCGCACGTCAGGATCTACTTGAAAAATGTGAGTAGAGGAAAGTCCCCTTTAGAAATTTTATTTTTATTTTTTGATGACCAAGTTAGCACTATTATTTTTAGGCTTACAATAAAATATGCTAAACATAATAACCGCCATAACTTTTTATTGCAGAAATAAGATCTTTAAATTTTATTGGTATTTTTCTTTTCTCTGGTTATTATAGCCTTTCTCAAATGACGATGTATTGGTCCAATGATGATAATAAAGGTATAAACCTTATAAAAAATTGCATGATTAGGAACAGATTCCTGTTCCTAATCATGCAATTAGGAACAGGAAAAAACGAAAATGTGGTGGTCCGTTCTCCTGAAAATAGACGGAGGTGTCCAATATGTCACAGCCAAACTGTATACGCCTGTCAGAGGTGCAATGTGCACTTACACATTACTTGTTTTGCCGAATATCACACGGCGCCCTAAAAGGCAATCATAATATGTTTTATATTAAGTCGTCCCAGTGATGCGTTATCGCGACACTTTAAAAATCTGAATATAATTTTACCATTTCCTTTTTTCGATTTCTTTTTTATATGATTTTTATATTATTTTTAGCTTACATATTATGTAGTTGTTTTTTACATGAATAAAGAAGTAAAAAAAAACACAAAAAAAATATTTATTGTCCCAGTGATGCGTTTTCGCAACAGCCAAGATTTTAAAAACTAAAAAAAAAATTAAATGCACTGAAATATCATTCTAGAAGCTTAAATAATTAATAAAATAAACACAATTGTTAATTTTTTAAAATCTTTCCACCCTTGGGAATAAATGGGTTAATAATTAGTATATTATTTACAATTCAAAAAATAAGTATTTAATATGTGCAAAATCTAACTGTATAATAGAATTATTTCCAAATAAGGTAAGAACATTTAAAAACATAAGTAACTAAACAAAATAACTATTATATAGGAAATATGATTATTATCGGATACAAATAAACTTTATGGGATTTAAAATTACCCTAACAGAAGTTTACTAAAAATAATTCTTATAAGCGTAAATAAAGCCACAATAAAAAATGTTATTTAAAGTCAAGTTCTTTAAAACTGCTGCTTAACAAAGACCTTAAATTGTCATATAACTTAATAGCATTTAAAGAAAAGCGGTACATAATTTTATTTTTATTTGAGCGGACAAAAGTTGGTTTTAAATTATATCTGACATATAGTATTTGAATATAAAGGTGATTTTAGTGAACACTATTCTATTAAGGATGAACAAAATAACGATCATTTTTTATATAACAAATTTTACAACTTTTTATTTTTTGCCTCCAAGACTAAATGTATTTTTTACCTCCGTCGCTACAAGGAAAGCATATTAATTAAGAATAAATCGCTAATTAAGGTTTTTTTTTCATTTTGGATCCCCACACCGTTATAGTTATTTTCCTAACAAGTGCATAAAGTGATATTTTACCGCACGCGGCTGCCGTTACACGAACGACGCTCAGCGGATTTTGAGTAAGCAGCCAAGAGCGGAAAAGTTACTTTTCGCAAGTGTTAGGAACAATATTTTTTCTGCAAGCGAGAGGAAAAACCAACATAATTTTAGGCCGCTATTTCCGATGACATTTTTCGAAGGTATTAATGCCAAAACATTGTATTGTACACACTCCATGTTTATAGTTCACAAAAAATCGCCTATGTGGTGTTGTCGGCTTTTAAACTGGCATACTTTCTATATAGATTTCTTTTTTATTTTCAGCATCTCCAGAAATGACAAAGCTTCTAGCTAAGCTAATTTTCTTGGTCTCCAATATGGTCCAGACATATTTTTGTTAACTCCTCTCTACTCTACTACTACTCTTAGCGCCCGCTAAGCCAAAAATCGTAACCACTTTTATATGTAAAGAAGTATCATCTGGCGCTTCATCCATGAATTTCGATATTTTTTCTTTTAAAAAGACTAGTCTTTTAGGGTCTAAAACCAACGCTTTGTTTTTTAAGGCAGGCGGACACTTTAAAAAACTTGCTTAAATCTATGTTCTTTCGTAACTTAATGATACATTTTAGCATAGAGTATCTATAGTCTGACAACCGTATCTGTGACACTGCGGCGTCGGTAAGGGGAAGGAAGTTGTAAACCAAACATGGCGTACTTCATTCATAAAAAGCACAGCGGCGTGCGGATATTCTAAAAGCTCAGGAATATTTTGTAATTTGTTTAAATGAAATAATGTGTACAGTATACATTTATGTTTTATTTAAAATATATTTTAAATGTATGGTCGTCACCAAAAATAAAGGCATTTAAAGACCATCAGTAACAATTTCACAAAATATTTCATGGAAAGTTAAAAACGTCATCATCTAATCGTTTTTTTTTTTTATTTGTTGACCTCTAAGATAGGCGGTATTTTTAATTTTGGTAATAATTCAAAATGAGGAAACGTCGTTCTACGTTCCCTGTAGTATTATCATTGCAATTTTTGATAAGTGACAAAGAAATTTATAAAATAAAAACTTACTAAGTAAGCATTACTATTACTATAATGTTAAATCATAATCTACCCATGTCTCGTCAAATAAATAATATTTCGCCCTTCTTGGCGATATTTTTCGTATTTCATATATATTTGTACCTCCAATGTAATATATTAGGACGCTCCATTAATTTTTTATTTTGAAGTTTACCCAAAACAAAACCGTTTGATATTAGTAACGTCCTAAGTGTTTCCTAGAATATAAAAAATTTAAATCTTCTTGCAATTTTGCAACAACTTTCTCTTGTCGGGACAACTTTCAATTTAAGATAAAACCTATTTATCATATGTCTCATCCGAAAATCAAAATTTTTATTCTTCTGACAAGAGAAAGACGCCGTCGTTTTTAGGACTGGATAACATTTGATTGGGGTTATTTTCCAACCTTTCCTTGTCTTCTTTATTAATTTTTCGTACAGCTAATACGGCAACTCCGGTGTAAAGAGATACCCGATTAAGCTTACGTTTAAGTGGCAATTTTAAAGAATTGCTTGCGGCTTCTTCATGGCAAACCCTATTAACAAATAAAACAAATATAAAATGGACAAAAATATATTTAAAAGTAGCTTTTATTTAATTTATAAAAAGCTGTATGCTTTATTCTGTGTATAACAGTGTTAGTTCTGAAATAAAAGCGTATTACTCAGTCTTTATTTAGTGACAAGCGGGTTGCCTAATCATCGAGACTTGCCCGCTTTCTTTGTTATTTGCCAACAGCAATAAAAACAATACTTTTCATATTTTTAACGTAAAATGGTATAAAGACGAATAAAGACCCTCTTCTAAAAAATTTTGCAAACAGATGACTTGCCAACTTTAGTTGCCCTACATATTATAAAGCTTTCTTTTTCGTATATTTAATGTTTAAACCAATAGAAAAAACATGATTAAATTTGTTTATGTTAAAACAATAGTAATACTATTAAAATACTATTTAAAAATCAAATAAGAACTAAAAAATGTATATACAAGGTAGAAAAACAAACACAACAAACAAGCAAAATATCACAACACCAAATTTAACACTTAGAAATAAGGATAAAACCTTGACCTCCGACACTGAATGTTTAAATATTCGACATTCAAGAGAGAACCAGAAACGCGCAAACACTTTCAAGCACAAGTAAATTTACCCCAAGAAACAAAACACCAACCAGCATTTACTTCGCAACTGGACAACCTTTTGTTTGATTATTAATTTCTAGCTTTTTTTCTAATATTTTATTTTGTTATTGTAAAAAATATTTTAACATTAAAATTACTACTTGAGTATATAGTAGTAAGTACTATTGCTTTCTTGTAGTTAAACTTGGCATACACACATATATTCGTTCGAAATAGTTTAAATTCCTTTCGCTGTTACAGTTAAGTTTGTCAGACTATAGACCATAATGTATTGGGTTTACATGTTTTTGATAAATAAGAGAAATAGACCAGAAAAATCTCTTCTTTAAAAGTTAGGCTTTAAAATTAACAAACTAGGGCGCACAAAAACCTAAATTATTTTTAAATAGGTAAATTAAAAACATCTTAGACAAAATTATGCTTGCGCATTTTTTTAAAAATAGTAAGTATACAAAAACTGTTTATTTAGCGATTCACCTTGGTTTTTTATTATTTCAAAAACTTATTTCGCTGCTGGTGTCTTAAAAATTTTAGTTAAATACTAACAATGAACTGAATTGATTATTTTTTGGAATAGATAGGAGCAGACATTTTTTAATTGTAGTTTGCATTACAAAAAAATACCTAGTATAAAAAGTGCAAAAAAAACACAGATATGTAAATTGTAAGAAAAACGAATGTGAATTATAATATCACCCTTACTTTGACACCAGCTCTCAAACATAACAAATTCTTTTTTCTACTACTGTATAAATAAGAAAACTTTGTGGTCCTAGCAACGCGAATGATAACGAAAGAGAACCTTCGTTCCTGGTTGCTAAGCGTTGCTAGCTACGAAAGTAATATTTTCTACTACTGTATAAATAAGAAAACTTTGTGGTCCTAGCAACGCGAATGATAACGAAAGAGAACCTTCGTGTTTCCTGGTTGCTAAGCGTTGCTAGCTACGAAAGTAATATTTTCTACTACTGTATAAATAAGAAAACTTTGTGGTCCTAGCAACGCGAATGATAACGAAAGAGAACCTTCGTGTTACCTGGTTGCTAAGCGTTGCTAGCTACGAAAGTAATATTTTCAGCGTCTGGACAAAAAAGTAAGAGTAAAAAAAAGAAAATATGCTTGTGGGAAATATTAGGATTTATTTATAAAAAGTAACTAATTTATGACAAAATATTTTAAAAACTAGGTTAGGTATTAACATTAAAAGTAATTGTGCAATTTGAGCAATTAGCAAAAGAAATTGGAGGAATAATACTTGAATTAACAGTTTATAAATTTATTGTTGGGGTATCGGTATCACCTTTAACTACGTTAATATTCATATTTTTCACTGTTACTTCATTAGAGGAAATATTGGTAAGAATTTCGTGTAAAATCTTATTTGAAATTTCCACCTTATTACTATAGGATTCAGCAATATATCCCTCCACAACAGAAGAAGACTTCCAACCTCCATGCCTTTTTAAGTCCAAAATATCGACATCCGAAGCATTGGCAAGGAACGTAGTTGACGTTCTTCTAAAAGAATGGCCAGTGTATCTACTGATGTCTTCAAGCTTCAAAAACTTCGCAATTTCTTTAGGTACATTTGAAATAGTGTGCTTTCCAATTACTTAATTACCATATTTACCTCTTTCATAATGATAGAATAAACGCTCATCTAGAGCATTCCTTGGTCTCAGCTTAATATATTCCTGTAGAAATCTGACATAAGGAACTGAGCCTTCATCGTTGGTTACTACAAGTTTCTTTTAACTTTATTTTTAGACTCCACTATTTTTACTAGGCCACGTCATTTCTTATTTCTACATCACTTAGCTTCATTCTGTATATTTCGTCCGTCCGGCATGCCCCAGCCACTCCATAATGGCTATTACTTTCATTGCTAAGTAACTTTGATCAGGCGCGTTAAGTAAAAACTTTATGATTTCTTCTTTTTTAAAAATTTTTGACTTTTTGCCTCATAACCATCGTTTTCCTTTTAATAAAAGCAACTTGAACTCCGAAATATCTTGATTTTTGTTTACGTAAATTGTTAACTTGAGCATGGAATATACAGACCAGAGGGTTGGTGGTGATAAAGACTCGGATTTTTCTTGAAAATACGCCAACATCACATTCTCGTCAATCGCCCCACATTTTTTGTAGCAAGCCATTCAGAAAACGATTTATATGTTTGATGGTACCTCTTTTAGATTTATCTGGCAGAAGTGAGGCACACGCAAGGTCAGCTGCCTTTTGGATGCCATTTTCATATTCATTTAACATTTTAAAATGGGAATGGATTTATACTAAACTAACAATAATTCAAAATCTGACAAGTGCTGATGACAGATAATGTCAACAATAAATGTGTTGCTATGGATTAATTTTTAATAGGTAAAATTTCAAAATCTCTGATATTTCTATTAAAACATGATCTTAATGATTATTAAATTATTCGATACATAGAACAGTAGTAGAAAAAATATAATACATTACACGATGCGAAAGGCCTTTCAAGTGTTCGGAGGTTTTAAATAGCCTCGGCTTCGTCTCGGCCATTTAAAAACCACCTCACACCAAAAAGTAAACTTTCGCATCTTGTAATGTAAATAACTATTTCATACCTGTGACAAGATTTCATGGGCAGGAAATCTTTATTTGCTCTTTCTGCCTCTTCGATAAATCGATGCTGGTAAATCGTCGTCAGAATCCATTGAAAATGTTTCTCGAATTTGGATAAAAGATGCGTGAGAGAAAATTAATTTTTGATAGATGCATAAACAATTAGTTTGTTGCTATGGATTCTTTGATAATTTATATGAAGTGATTAGAAATATGTACTCACATTTGGTAAATTAGGATTATTTTATTTTATTTAATAAATGTTATAAAAATACAGCAAAATTACAGTAAAATTCAGTTTCTTTAAATATATAACTATTATAAGTAAAATTATGCTTTATTTTATAATGTTTTATGTAAAATTACAAGGTTTTAACTATTATTACGTCGTAGCCTTTTTGGTATTAATATTATTCACAATTTTGAACATAATTCTTATTTTCTGTTAAGGTCTACATAAAAAGATACTCTTGAGTTAGAGATCGAACGCTGTTAGAACAAAACCGATACGTCACGGTTTTATATCAGTTTGCCATATGAGACCGTGACGTATCGGTGTTGTTCTTACAGCGTTCGATCTCTAACTCGATAAACTAATGGCTTTCGAGAGATTCTAATTTTAAATTTGCATGGTACGAAAAGCCTAATATTTAAAATTGTAATTTTTACAAAAAAATCAATAAAACCAAAAATAAATACATGTATTTAAACAAGGGATCGACAGTATAAATATTTTTGAAAAAAATTCTATGGTCTTTAATTTTTATGTAAAACTAAGCTAAAAATAAATATTATATGACCAACTATTACCGTTTATATTAAAACCAAAAAGTTATTAGCAAGGAAAATGAAAAAAATAGTCGTCAGTGATTCATAATAGATACAAAAGTATATTATAAGAAGGTGTATTTCTGTCAGTTTTTTACCCATTTCAAGTTTTTTTAAGTGAAGATTACAAAAAAAATGTTGATTTGTATATCTTAGAGCTCGGGCCATATTTTTTGAGGCTCGACCCGGTCCGGGCCCGTTACAATATTCTTTTTAAACGATCCGAGCGACCCGTCTGAACCGAGGAGCCCGTTCTGACCAGGGTGCTCGTCAGGTACAAAAGACTGGACAGGTCTGAGAGGCCGCCCTATTTGGCCCGAAGGACTGCTGACATAAGAGGTTTTTCCCCACCCTTATTATTGGAAATACAACAAAAAGTCCTTAACCAAGCTGGTGCAGAATTGTTAGAGTTTTTGTTAATGTTATTAAAATTGTACCTTATACTAGGTAATTCTGGAGAAAATAGTTATTTTCCTAACAAGTGCGCAAAGTGATACTTTTCCGCACGCGACTGCCGTTGCCCGAAGCAGTCAAGTGCGGAAAAGTCACTTTGCGCAAGCGTTAGGACCAAATTTTTCCTATGAGCGTCAGATAATACCAATATTAAAGCAATGATTATTTTTTAAATTATGTTTAATCTGAAAGAACTACTACAACATATTTATAAATGGGAATTATTTGTTGATAAAATTTACAACAAAAGAACAGTTATTAGCATATTGTAAATTAATTGCAGAACCTGTAATTTCATTTAGCGGGTGGCTTATGGAAGCCTTATTGTACGGCTTGATGAAGGTTGACTTAGCTCAGGAGGGGAGTTGTTCATGGTCAATATTTTATTCGACATATCCTTTTCTGATTTGTGGATTCATCAATGTAGCTCTCAGCTACAGCCGTTATTTCCAGCCCCCAAGTCGCTTGACATTGGTAATTCCTTCTCTAGAATCCGCTAACATAGTCGCAGAGGGTCGACGAAAACTATGTCCAGTGTACTCTTCTGGATTTTTAATTTTAGGTATGCAGCAATTTCTGAAGGCATTTTACCTATTGAATTTATTCCCACACATTGCGTACTGCATGCTCCTTGTTTATACTGGACAAAAAAACGTCTGTGTGGGGTATGTGGTTTTCGCAAATTTGCATATTTACGGTACAATTGCAGATAAAGTCCGTTATTTGTTTCATCGGACACTACAAAGATTCTGAAGTGTTATTTTTACTGTCAGGAATTTTCACCACTATCAAATTTTCATTATCCTGTATGTCATCAATCATTATTTTGTAAGTTCATCTCTCCTACAAGCACCGGCTAATCCAAAAATTGTAGCAACTTTTATTAGAAGGTAAATATTATCAGGTGCTTCTTTCATGAATCTTGAAACTTCTTCTTTGCTGAAAGTTTTTGATTTTTTTGGCCGGTATCCCACGTTTTGGTGTTTAAGTAGTGATGTTAGCTTGAAATATGAACTTAAATCAAGGTTCCTTTTCACTTTGAGGACACATTTTAACATAGAGTACTTATCCATAAAGTATTAGGTTTATATGTTTTTTGCAAATCCGCAAAAAAGGCCAAGAACACTTCTTCTTTAATACTTTTTGTCCCCTTGCTGGAGCACCAGTTTTCGAAATGACTATGTTGATTCTCATATTTTTCACGAGATTTTGCTGGTAATAAATTCAAACTTACGGTATTTGCTGCATCCAGGATAGAATCTGGTAGCTCCTCATCGGAACTACTCATTTTAAATAATTGTTTTTGTCGGATTTTTATTTAATTAAAAAAAGATACTATGACGCCTTTTCATTAAAAATGCTTGTTTGTATTGAAATTCATTTGTGCAATTGCTTGTTCATATGGAAACGAAGAAAAAATTTGACATGTGTTAAAATCACCAAGATTACATATTGTTGCTTGACATGTCATAAATATTTATTATTATTATACAGGGTAATTAAAAAAATGTTTTTTTTTGTGTTTTAGTTGAAATATTGAAAATTACAAAGTAACAAACAAAAAAGAGAATAAACTAAAACTTGCAATGGCTTCGTATATTGATTGCATGAAATAGCCTACAATTACTAAAATACATATAAATCTTGCTTACCAGTAAGATTTTAGAGTAGTTTAACTTTTCCGCACGGCGTGCAGAAAAGTTAACTTTTCCGCACGCCGTGCGGAAAAGTGCAACTTTGCGCACTCAAATGCGTGCGGAAAAGTGGACTTTTCCGCACGCTCGTAGAAAAAGTTTTTTTTTTTTAAATTTACTCTTGTGGTTGCGCCATTTTACGGTAGTTTTAGAAACTTGAAAATAATTTACAGCGGTTTCTTGTGACCACTTTTACTAAAAATATTTTGTCTCCAACGAGGTGTATAAATAGTTGCCGAGATACAGCCGGCGTCCTTTCTTATTTGGACACCCGTCTGGCCCGAGGACCCCGTTCTGATCAGGGTGCAACTCAGGTCTGAGAGGCCCGCTGAACCCAAGAGCCCCATTTGGCCCGAAGGACTGCTGACATAAGAGGTTTTTCCCCACCCTTATTATTGAAAATACAACAAAAAGTGCTTAATCAATCTGGTGCAGAATTGGTTAGAGTTTTTGTTAATGTTATTAAAATTGTACCTTATACTAGGTAATTCTGGAGAAAAAAGTTTTTTTTAAAATTTACTCTTGTGGTTGCGCCATCTTACGGTAGTTTTAGAAAGTTGAAAATAATTTACAGCTGTTTCTTGTGACCACTTTTACTAAAAATATTTTGTCTCCAACGAGGTGCATAAATAGTTGCCAAAATACAGCCGGCGTCCTTTCTTATTTGGACACCCGTCTGGCCCGAGGACCCCGTTCTGATCAGGGTGCTCCTCAGGTCCAAAAGACTGGACAGGTCTGAAAGGCCGCTGAACCCAAGAACCTCATTTGGCCCGAAGGACTGCTGACATAAGAGGTTTTTCCCCACCCTTATTATCATAGGCGTGCACACAGTGGGTGCCATGGTTGCCGTGGCACCCCCACTAGTCTGAAAAAGATTACTGTATTTAAAATATAAAAATTATTATTTGATAGAGTTCGATTTAAAAATTACAATCCTTAGATTCAAATGTATGAAATGTATCGTATTCAGTTTTATTAACTTTATTATGATTTCAAGCCACACGGCTTTGCACTCCCTCTAACGGGAACATTCACTCATCCCAGACATCTTCAGATATCAAAAGGATTGAGCTCTGTAGGAACCCTTTCCGTTTTCGGGCTCTAGGTGACGTTATGTTCTGCTGTATTTCCCACAAATTTCCGGACAGTCCGAGCGGTCGCAAGTAGCACTGCCTTTTTCATAGCCTTATACAGATGTTCACCGAGGCCTAGTCCCTTGATGTTTTGTAAAATAATCTTTGATATAATGCCAGTTGTTCATAAAATTATGGGGATCGTTTGGACGTTTTTCATTCCCCACTGTCTTCTTATTTGTGTTTCTAGATTTCTGTACTTGGCAATCTTTTCATTGTATTTCTCCCGTAGGTTCAGGAGTATACTTGTAGTAAGGCAATTTTTCAGTCTGTAAAAGCTTTAGCTTCTCTGCCAATTGTTGATGGAGTATATTGGTTGCTGAATCGTGTCTTTCCTTATACTCTGATGCTGCAAATGCTTGGCAACCCCCCGTTATATGCTGGATTGTCTCCGATGATTGGCATCCATATCTGCATCGATCGTTCTCTATAGACGGGTCTCTAACGATATGCTTTAGATAGTTTCTCGTTGGCATAACCTGGTCCTGTATAGCCAATAAGAAACCTTCAGTCTCTGGGGACATCTTCCCCGAAGTCAGCCAGTAGTTCGACGCGAACATGTCGACATTTTCCTGGCTGACCTCATTGGGGTGACGTCCATGAAGAGGCTTCTCCAACCAGGCTTGCAGCTTCTCCTGGTCTGTTTGATGGTGTCTGCGCATTTCACGATCCATCAATCGCAACGGTGTTGAATCGTCGGCTCCGCATATTGCTTGGTGTATCGGGGAAGAGTCTGCCAGTCTATGGAAATAATTACGTAAGTTTATTATTTGTTGGTCTAATTGCTTACCTATATCCACCAATCCTCTTCCTCCTAGATATCATGGAAGCGTTGTTCGTTCAGTTGCACTACGAGGGTGATGTTTGTGTGCCTTTGTAAGGAGTGTTCTCATCTTTCTCTGTAGCTTATCGATGTCAGTTTTACTCCATTCCACAATTCCAAATGAGTAAGTGAGTGCGGAGCATGCGTATGTATTAAGCGCCTTAAACAGATTTTTGCTATTTAGATTAGTTTTCGACACCTTCCTTACCCTTCTAATAAACTCTTTGTTTGTTCGTCCTTATTGTTCGCTGGTCGATTCTTTTGCTCGTTCTTCCAGGACTTATAGGTCTCTTCGGCCTCCATTGCCGCGATGTTCTGACCGTCTTGGGATCTCAAAAGCACCCGGTTGTATCTTCCCTCTAACTATGTTTAGGACGCGGCATTTGTCAAGTCCGAACCGCATCCCTATATCTCCGGAGAACTCCTCGACGATTTTGAGCATTTGCTCGAGCTGATTTTTCGTAGCTGCCATCAGTTTAAGGTCATCCATGTACAGCAGATGATTCAGCCTTATTACATCTTCGTTGTTGTTCCTAATGCTAAAGCCATACTTAGTTGAGTTAAGACGGCGTGAGAGTGGGTTCATTGCAAGGCAGAACCACAATGGGCTTAACGAATCACCCTGAAATATACCCCTTCGTATTGGAATAGTGCCAGTTTTTAACTTTATTATTATTATTATAATTATTATTATTATTATCTCGGCACCCACATTAGCTTTACCCTGCGCACGCCTATGCTTATTATTGGAAATACAACAAAAAGTCCTTAACCAAGCTGGTGCAGATTTAGTTAGAATTTTTGTTAATGTTATTAAATGTGTACCTTATACTAGGTAATTCTGGAGAAAAAACAGTTTTTTTTACCCTTGTTTGTTTCGAAAATATTTATTTCACCTGTATATACAAGTTTTTCTCTGCAAACAACTAGTTGACCCACCCTGTATTGTATGTTCAAAAGTAATTTATTTCCACATTAAAACAAAATACTTATTCATCCGTTTTATTATTCGTAAACGGTTTAAAAAGATTAAGCCATTGCGTTCCAATTCTGTTTTATAGTGCAAAATAAATGGAATATATTAACCTTTAGAGATTCATGCGAAGAGAAATGTATCCATACATTAAACAAATCTATCTAGATTTCAAACTGTCACGCTGGTTTTACTGGTTTCCTTATACCTAATGTATTACCTATCGGATTCAGCTTGGTGAATTTGTTGTTAGTTTTTATTTACGACGTTATTAATGAAATATTTCTTAACAGGTGGGTCTTCTATATACGAGTACTAAACCCTTTGCTTTTATGCATTATAACATTAAGGCTTAAATTTTTATTGTTAGTTTTAAAGCACCCGAATAAAATATTTGTAAGCCAAAAAAAATCTTACCAAAGGCATTCTAGAATACATAAATCCGGTATTCTATTCGGTAACTTCCCATTTCATCAATTCCCGTTTTATCACTTTAGGAAAATCTACCTGTATTTGTGCCATTTGACACTTGGCATTTTAATGAGTTTTGCATAGTGCCGTTTCAACACTTGAATTCCTACCTACAAAACAATCGTCATAAAAACACCATAAACCCCAAATATATTTATTACTAATGGATTATCATAATTCATTCGGTGAATCGTCGGCCTTCTACTAAAGTGTTCAAATAACTAATTAAAGGTAAGGGGTAATTTTTTGTATAAATTTTAAAAATTTTGTAGTGTGCTTTAGTTTCCGTATAGCCACCAGTTAGTGATTTTATCAAGAACTTGTGTTTATTTGAAAAATGGAAATTAATATTGTTGAGTCAAAAATGGGATGTTTTATTCTTCTTTATCAAGGATACAGATTTACTAAAAAACATACATATAAAAATTGTAATGTGTTCTGGAAGTGTTTTAAAACAAGATGTTCCGGGAGCCTCACTACAAATGGTGAATTTACTAACGTTTTAAAAGTAAACAAACAACACACATGTGAGCCCGATATCGCCAAAAATAAGGTCGAAGTGTGCCTTTATAAAGCCAAAAAGAGGGTTCGTGAAGAAGCTACACCAGTACCAGAAATTTTTCGTGAGGAGCTAATGAGTGTACAAGACACTGGACTGGATTTTGTGACCAGTATTCCAGAATTTTCATCTGTCAAATCCGCATTATATCGGGCAAGGCATAAGGCCTTGGGTATTACAAGTCTTCCCAAGCACCGCAAAGATATTGTCATACCAGAAAGATATACAGATTTTCTTTTGATTGATGATGGCTGTGAAGATAGACTATTGGTTTTTTTCCAAAGATGGTGGAAAATTGTTACAAAACGCTAACGCGTTTTTTGGAGACGGGACCTTTAAAAGCTGCTGTCATTTATTTATCCAGCTGTACACAATTCACGTGGATATTGGAAGTACAAGTGAAACAACCAATGTCGTACCGGCTATTTACGCTTTACTCCCCAACAAGACTAAGGATACATATCACAGACTTTTTAAATTGTTAAAGGAAAAAGTTTCGGACTTTCAACCATCAAAATTTATAATAGATCACAAAGTGGCTACAATTTGTGCTTTTCGCGAAGTGTTTCCTAGTGCTACTATTAAAATATGCAATTTTCATTTTAACCAAGCTATTTGGCGTAAAGTGCAAGAGCTTGGTTTAGTAACTAAATACCGAGATAATGAACTTTACAAAAGACATATAAGATCATGTGCAGCTTTAGCTCATTTGCCGCCAGAATTTGTAGACGATGGATGGTTACATATAATGGAGTCAAATATAGAAGACATACAAATTACACAATTTAACGATTATTTCGTGTCCCAGTGGTTGGAAACTGATCGCCTTTGGGTATGCTACCAAGAAAGACATCGAACCACAAATGTCGTTGAAGGTTGGCACAACCGACTGAACAGGAATATTAAAAAAAGCCATCCCAATGTATATGAACTAATTAAGGGATGCATACACTCAAGAGAGCTAAAAAGTACAGCGAACTAGATGAAAGAATTAATTTAATATTAAAAAACTTTTTAGAACATACTAAATCAATAGGTGAAACACTATGTTGCCTAACATATATCTTAAAATTAAATTAAAACTGGTATGCGCCAAGTTTTCTAAAATTTTGTTGTTTTTTTGTATATATTTTATATTAATTTTTATATTGTTTAATATTATAAAAATTAATTAATCAACAAATTTTGTTTTTCAAATGTTCATGTGTATGGGAAATATCTTTGTGTACTGGTATTTCAAAATTGTTCTCTTAAATTATGTTTTTTTTTAATAAAGAGTTTTTTAGTAATTTTTGTTTTAGTTCAATAGTTCTAATAACTATCAAAGCTGTTCCTTATATCTTTTCTTAAACTGTATAAGAGAGTGCAAGTTAGGTTTTATATTGTTTTACTAGTTTTGTGTTAAAATGCGAATCAAGCGAAAATTACTATAATATGACTTCTATTTACCTTAAATACTTAAAAAATCATATCGACATATTTTTCTGCAGTAACACTAAATTTGGCATTTTAACGCACAACTAGTAAAAATAATATGAAAAAACACTCGGTGTCCGGGCCCTAAGTGTTGAAACGCCACTAAAATATCTGCTAATGTTACAGGGACAAGTGATGAAATGGAACTGATGAAACGGACATAAATCTTCTATTCATAGGTCATTTCATAGAATATCGTCACTTTTATACGGTTATTGCAATTTAAGGGCAAAAGAGATAAATATGGAAGTGAAATTAGCCACAAGACACACATACTACACCTTACGCCAAGCACATTCATTAGGCACTGAAAGAACCACTACCGAATTTAGAAAATATTTATTTTGATGCCATGAGCAACTTAAGATTTGTAATAGGTGATGTTACAGACTTTACATCAAAAAAACCCTAAGGGTTACGACATATATACAGTGACGTTAAATCTCTGGGCGAGCGTCAGTGGGAATAAAGCTGAGGTTCTAGTTTTACCGCTGATGGTCTACCCGTCTTGGTGCCACTTGGCGACTTGTTGGTTCGTGTAGAACTGTTTATTATTTTTAGTGTTTACCGGAGCAGTGATTTATTCGTAAGAACTGTAGATGTAATTATGGAAAATTAAACTTACGTGGGTAACACAAAAAGACAGTAAAATATCCAAAAAGCACTCAAAGAAAGCAAAAAAGCAACCAGTGAAGAAAATGAAAAATGACAAATTAAGCAGTACTTGAACACTGTTCAATAAAATGTACTGTACTAACTTTTGGTTTTATTAACGTATAGATGTTGTATTTAAGGAAACCCTTTTAAGATCTATTCATTCACATTTGTGACGTCTCAGTCCCGGACCGAAAATTGTTGGTTTATTTTAAAATCAACGAAATTAACACGTTGATATGTCAGGCACAAATACGTTAGTAAGTTAGTATTGTTTCAGAACCCGTTCCGTCCTAACGTAAATTCGTTGCCGACGATATTTTTCGGTTTTGACTGAGCGTCGGACCGGTGAATTTGCTCCGCAAAGGTATAACTATTCCACCCGGAAAATGAAGCATTTTTTGCAAAATTTCTGAATAGTTATGGCAAATTTTCTCAAGTTTGCGAATCTGGTCGCCACATCTCGCTAGAACTACCGAAAGGGTCTGAAAATCGCGATTATGTAAGCCCACTACGCGTTTCGAGTTAATATGCCACATCATTGCTATACATACTGGAAAAAATATATAAATAAAACATTTTTTCGACCGAACGGATATTTTTCCCATCACTTTAAGGTCAAATAGTACCAGGAAACAAAAAATTAATTTTTCAATCTATGAAGAGTTTTTTTTTCTGAAAACCTGTTTTATTATAATTTTTGATCTAAAAACACATTGAAAACACCTGTAAAGCCTTAAAAAAATCCGTTTTTTTCGGATCTTCGTTTGGCCAGTATGCGGAAGCCTAGCTTAATCTGTATACTGCTCGTGGTTTTCCCGCATTTTGAGATTTTTTATCGCAGCGATACAAAAACCCTGTAGCAATACCTTATTGCCTTAAAAACCTTCCAATTCTTATCCTGCATTTAAGTCAGAAAACAACCAGAAAAATGAGAAAATTCAAAAATACTTGAGCCGAGAGAATTATTAAAAATATGTGTTCAAAGGGTGCACCTTTTTGGAGAAAACTTTTGCAAAAACCATTCCAGTTTCTAGGTATTTTTTACAATTTTATAATGGACTTATTTATTTTATCATTGGACCCAACTATTAGTTACAGATTATTGTTTTAAATTATTTAATTTGTTATACAGTTTCATAAATTCTCTTGATGTTTATCATCCAAAGCTATGGCAAATATAGACTCTATAAAATAAGCCATTTTCCATAATACTGTATGACCTGGTACCTGCTACTACCACTACCTACCGACGACTGCCAGACCTGTCTGAATAGGCATCACTGGACTGATGGACGCATGTAAACTGAGGACCTAAATCCACATTTAATGTTTGAGATACCGGAACAAGCATAGGTAAACTGCGGACTAACCGTTTTCCAGATCGCGGGTAAACTGAGGACTAAAATTTAGATGCCATTGCAGAATTGTTTTTAATGATTTATCACGTCTTAAATATATTTAGAGAAAATAAAAATCCGCTTTAACTAGCCAGAACTAACCATGACCCACCAGACCTAAGGGCTTAATAATAGAGTCTTCGCAAATAGTCAAAATCTTAGCACTGCATTTCCAAAAAGTTTCGTCACTTTTCAAAACTTTTTTTTGAATATCCAAAGCCGTTTAAAAGTACTAATTTGTGCTGTACTAAAAAGTGCTGACTTGATATACACTCAAATTGACTCATTTTATACTTTGTGTTTACACTAGTTGACATTAAAATATACTAAATGTAGATTACGTAAGCCTACATAAGCTTAAAAACCCTTTTCTCTATTTAAATGAACCTATAATAATTTCAAGAAATTAAAAATATTGAAAAATTCGGGGAATTTTTGTAATTTTTACCTGCTTTAATTTGGTCCTCAGTTAACCTGTCAAATTATTAATCCCTATTTCAAACGGTTCTCAGTTTACATATCATAAAGAGATGCAGTCCTCAGTTTACATACTTCGGGACTAATGAACCCAGGACATCACAACTAAAGACGGAGACAGAACTAATACTAACGTGTTAAATAGACCTTTTCCATTCAAATAGTGGAACTTCATTGTTTTTCGAACATTATACAGGTTTCTTGAAAAATAAAAATAAAACTTTTGTTGATATTTTCCCCAAAATAAATAAAATAATTAATTTTATATATAGCTTGCTGTCATTTAAATTTTATTTTCTTAGGGCGTTCTCTATTCCATCTGTATAAGTTTGAAGTATAAAAAACGCTTTTTCCTACAAGCGTGCGGAAAAGTCCACTTTTCCGCACACATTTGAGTCAAAGTTGCACTTTTCTGCACGCTGTGCGGAAAAATAAAACTACTCTAAAATCTTACAGGTAAGCAAGATTTATATGTATTTTTGTAATTGTGGCTATTTCATGCAATATAGAAGCCATTGCAAATTTTAGTTTATTCTCTTTTTGTTTTTTACTGTAATTTTCAATATTTCAACTAAAATACAAAAAAACATTTTTTAATTACCCTGTATAATAATAATAAATGATTATGACAAGTCAAGCAACAATATGTAATCTTGGTGATTTTAACACATGTCAGATTTTTTCTTCGTTTCCATATGAACAAGCAATTGCACAAATGAATTTCAATACAATCAAGCATTTTTAATGAAAAGGCGTTATAGTATCTTTTTTTAATTAAATAAAAATCCGACAAAAATAATTATTTAAAATGAGTAGTTCCGATGAGGGGCTATCAGATTCTATCCTGGATGCAGCAAATTCCGTAAGTTTGAATTTATTACCAGCTAAATCTCGTGAAAAATATGAGAATCAATATAGTCATTTCGAAAACTGGTGCTCCAGCAGGGGGACAAAAGTATTGAAGTGTTCTTGGCTATTTTGCGATTTGCAAAAACATATAAACCTAATACTTTATGAAGTAAGTACTCTATGTTAAAATGTGTCCTCAAAGTGAAAAGGAACCTTGATTTAAGTTCATATTTCAAGCTAACATTACTACTTAAATACCAAAACGTGGGATACCGGCCAAAAAAATCAAAAACTTTCAGCAAAGAAGAAGTTTCAAGATTCATGAAAGAAGCACCTGATAATATCTTCTAATAAAAGTTGCTACAATTTTTGGATTAGCCGGTGCTTGTAGGAGAGATGAACTTACAAAAATAATGATTGATG
This sequence comes from Listronotus oregonensis, assembly GCA_019359885.1. Taxonomy (NCBI): domain Eukaryota; kingdom Metazoa; phylum Arthropoda; class Insecta; order Coleoptera; family Curculionidae; genus Listronotus; species Listronotus oregonensis. The sequence goes on from JAHBCN010011917.1 coordinate 20,448, forward strand.
ACATACAGGATAATGAAAATTTGATAGTGGTGATATTTCCTGACAGTAAAAATAACACTTCAGATTTTTGTAGTGTCCGATGAAACAATAAGGACTTCATTTTAATGAAAAAATATGCAAATTTGCGAAAACCACATACCCCACAGACGTTTTTTTGTTCAGTATAAACAAGGAGCATGCAGTACGCAATGTGTGGGAGTAAATTCAATAGGTAAAATGCCTTCAGAAATTGCTGCATACCTAAAATTAAAAAATCCGAAGAGTACACTGAACATAGTTTTCGTCGATCTTCTGCGACCATGTTAGCGGATTCTAGAGAAGGAATTACCAATGTCAAGCGACTTGGGGACTGAAATCAACGGCTGTAGCTGAGAGCTACATTGATGAATCCACAAATCAGAAAAGGATATGTCGAATAAAATATTGACCATGAACAACTCCTCTGAGCTAAGTCAACCTTCATCAAGTCGTACAATAAGCGTTTCCATAAGCCACCCGCTAAATGAAATTACAGGTTCTGCAATTAATTCACAATATGCTAATAACTGTTCTTTTGTTGTAAATGTTATCAACAAATAATTCCCATTTATAAATATGTTGTAGTAGTTCTTTCAGATTAAACATAATTTAAAAAATAATCATTGCTTTAATATTGGGATTATCTGACGCTCGTAGGAAAAAATTTGTTCTTAACGCTTGCGCAAAGTGACTTTTCCGCACTTGACTGCTTGCTCGAACTCCGCTTCGCGTCGTCGTTAAAGTATCACTTTGCGCACTTGTTAGGAAAATAACTATATCTCAAATTACTTATTTTATGAGATGTATCGTTGTTCTTGCTGACATTTTAAATGTAAGTAACTGAAAAAATGTAATCGGGTATTTTGAGTAAAAGTCATCTCGTAGATATTTACTAAAAATTTACTCTGCTTCTTTAATTTTAATAGCATTTAAATGAAGTAACGTAAATTTTCACGGCTGGTAGAATGTACGTTTATGATATTTCGGTTTGGTTTACCGGTTTCCAACTTGTCCATAAACAAAAAAATTTCACGACGTTTCGCCAACATCTCAGCTAACATTATCAAGTACTTCCATAAGTGCTTGCTGCTCGACTTAAAATATTTAAGTCCACAATATTTGATGCCCTATGGTATTATAGTACAAAACAAAAATAGGAAATGTCATATCACGAGCTGCGCGGGGTCAGCTCCAGTTGTTGCAACGAGAAGGTGGTTGGGATCGATTACGTAAAATTAAAAGTGGTTAAAGTAAATTTCCTTTAGAAAATTAAAAATACTTTCTCCTGTATGTCAGTCATATATCAAAATTTAATATTTTAATAATACCTTCATTTTTGCAGGCTACGATGTATTTTAACGTATCTCCTTTTTAATGTAAATTCGCTGGGGATTTTTTTATTTTATTATCATAATCGATCCTTAAAGTCGAAAGGGCTGGTAGGGCGCGAGCGCATTTTTCCAAGCAATGGAAAATATCAATGTAGTCCTGCTACTTCTAACTAAAGGAGCTTTTGTATTGATTGTAAGCAAGGCGTCGTTATGGAAACCCCTATAGAAATCAAGAGGCGGACCTTTTCATTGTTCGCCAGGGGATTCTAGAAAAAGGGTGTGGCCCTCGGTTTAATTTTACTGTGACAAATCAGAGCAAATAAAGGGTTTTTGATACGAATAAGAAGATTAAAGGGAACTGAATGCTTCAAAATGGGGCAAACATTCAGGTTTCTTTATATTTTAAGGTTGACAAAAATAAATTGGATTAAAATAACATACTGATAACCGAATATTTAAAATATCTAATAGGCATGATTACAACATCCATAAATCCATCCACTAATATTTCATATTTATTATATGAAATAGAACTCATAGATTATAAGAAACGTTTTTAATTTTACAATATATTAAAGATTGATATTTATTTTTCTAATATTAATTTAGTATTAAAATTATTGGCGGTAATTTTTTTTTCAAGGTCACAAAAGTTTTTGTGGTGAAAATTTTCCGAGTCGAAGACAAGGGAGAATTTTCACAACAAAAACATGAGTGAAACCGAGAAAAAATTTACCGGAAATTAATTCTAGCACGTGGGGTATTCGGTAAGAAAATTTTATATCTTCGTCGATTAATAAATTTAAAAATAACACTTACCTACTATAGGTCGGTTTGTTATCCAGAAATAGAGTACTCTATTTTACACTTTTTTGTCAATAAACCGTTTGTTATCGTCAGTGTAATTTAGGACTAGGTGTTTGGTATGAGTTCTGGTGTAAACTAGTTTTCACTTAATTACGCTAACTCTCGAAGTAATAAGGTTAGATGTATTTCACAAGACTTACAGCCGAGTGATGACGCGTTGTTAAAAGAATGGACTTAGCAATTGTTAAAAGTTAACAACGGTTTAAATTTTAAAAATTCTATTAATGATTTAGTAGCCCCGTCAAAATTTTGACATTTGTTAAACATTTAAACCGTTGTTAACCTTTAACAATTGTGGGTTTAAAAACGGTTTACAATGTTTAATAAATGTCAGATTTTAACAGGTTGCCTACTAAAATCATTGAATAACACTGACAATGACGTTTTGTTAAACATTTTAAACATTTTAGCCTTTAGTAACTCATTTATATACTATATACTAATATACTAATTCAAACAATTTTTTTTAAATGCATGCAGAAAAATGCTGTAGCGACATATATGATACAATAATGGTATTGTACCCTTTATTTGCTTAACATGTTGTGCAGGCCTACAGGATGACCCAAAAAATCACTGAGAAGTTGAAGCTTAACCGTTTATTAATTTCATTATAAACGCATAAAAAGATTAGAATTTTGTCTAAATATAACGAAATAATATTTTATATCTTTGTTTAGAGTTAAAGTATTTTAATTTTACATTTAACACATACAGGGTGGTTCAGTATCAAATAAATAATAGGGATTATGCCAACTAAAATGTTAATATTGTGATATACTTGTATACATTTTTAGAAATTATACATTTCTGACAGTTTATTAAGGTAAATTTAGGTTTAAATATTTTGGTGTATTGTCCCAAATATACAGGGTTATTTGAAATTAAAGATTTTTTTTTTGGTTTGTTCCTACAAGATATTTTGTGACATATAAAGAGGTACATAGTTTTAAAATCTGCACATTTTTCGAACAATTTTTTAGCGAAGTTATAATAAAATTAAGCTATCCATAACTAAAATAATTTTCGTGTACACCTACAGGGTAAAGTATCTAGAAGGTTTTATTCACCATGTCTTCTAAATTTACCTATATTTTTAGGATAAGTCGTTTTAAAATTGTTTGCTGCGCAAAAAATTGCTAGTTTAAAATTACTTATTAATAATTTAGTATTGTTTATTAAATTATTTATTAATTTATATAATTATTAGCTTAAAATTTTAAAAACGCAAAATTAACTCGCTTTTTTGACACAAGAAACTGGCAAAATAAAAATTCCAAGATATAAAAATATATCATAAAATTAACATATTTACTAGGCATAAACTTGTTTATTTCTTCGATACGGGACCTCTGTACGTTGAATAGAAAATCACATTTTTTAACTAAGCAATTAAATTATTCTTTTGTTGGATTTAGATAATAGGTCAGGCCTTTTAGACGTTTAAATTAGTTTAAAGGGAACAGGAAGAACTTTCAGTGTTTTTTTGGGCCCCCCTTTGGGAGGCCTGCACAGGAATGTTCTATTTAAAAGATTTCCTAACTTAAAAAACGAATATTTAAATTTTAAAAAACGTTGATAAGCCGGAGTTTCATTTAATTGAAAGAAATTGAGCAATAATTGACGTATAGTATTTTTACATTTTCGATGTAGAATTGATTAAAGAGTTAAAGCTTGGCCAAAATACAGAGGTCCCTTTGACTTAACAATGAAAACCTGTTTTTTTGGGAAATACCACTTATCCAAAAAAATATAAAAATCCAAGAGACATGGTGAATAAAACCTTGGATACTTCACCCTGGGGTGTACAGAAAATTTTTTAGTTGGGGGTAGCTTAATTTATTATATTGTTGAAAAGTTGCCAAAAAATGTGAATTTTAAAACGTATACCCTTTATAGGTCACAAAATATCTTGTGGGAAAAAAACAAAAAAAAATCTTTAATTCCAAATATCCCTGTATATTTGGGACAATAAACCAAAATATTTAAACTTAAATTTACCCTAATAAACAGAAATGTATAATTTCTAAAAATATATACCTATGCATATTAATTATACAATATAAATAATATTAAATTAAATTATTTTAACTCTAAACAAATATATAAAACCGTTATTACGTTGGATTTAGATGAAATTTTACTCTTTTTATGATGCGTTTATATGGGAATTAATAAACGGTTAAAATTCAACTTCTCGGTGATTTTTTGGGCCACCCCGTAAGCCTGCACAAAAATGTCCTATTTAGAAGATGTTCCCATTGATCTAGAAACAACATACTCAAATTTTAAAAAAATCGTTCGAGTGCCAGAATCCCATGTTATGTGTGCCATGTCCTTTAAGATTGTTCGCGAATATTCGCGAATGTTGGCAGACTTATTTTTTTACTACCAAAATTGAATACAAACATAAAATGGCTTTAACTAGTTCTCTGACACTATTTATTTTCGGGAAATAACCAACAGAAAACAAATAAAAAGTAATTCATGTATTTTTTGTATTAATTTTTGCTAACAGACCAACAGACTTTACAAACAAGACAACGTAACAATATGTACTTAAAAACAAACAAAATAAAGCTAGTTTGGTGTACAAGTAAAAATAAACTTCGTGCTACTATACATCATTAACATTCTAATAAATATTTTATAAAGTTAAGTTTAAAAACGGCCCCCTAGAACACCAATGCCATCTTAATTTATTGCAATTTAAGGACTACTTTTCAAATACAGAGATGGTTCCATGCTTGGAAACAAAACCCAAATAAAACAATTATGGGATTTCCCCACAGCCCAGTCATCCTACTCCCAATTGAAAGATATCAAAGGTAGATGGTTCTTCAATCATTGTTGTTGCAAAATGACCAATTGTGCATACAGCAGACGCAAGGGAAAAAAAAAACAATACGCCACTAGTTACGAAATCAGCTGTTAGATGGAGGTAGAGGCAGTAATTTGAATGCGAATATTCGGGCGAACATAACAGCGAATTTTTGCGAATATTCGCGGAAAATCGCTTGGAAATATTCGCGGCTTACATCTCTACATACAGGTCAAGCTAATAAAACCGTGATAAAAATGTCCGACGTCGTATTTTTCTTATGGGCTGACACCCCCATGTATGATTGCAGGCGATGAAAACCGGATTTTGCAAAAAAACTTTGGTGTTTTAAAATGCCGGGTTTAAAACAATTCAATATAATTCTGCAAGGAGCCGGGCTATTTTCAGGCGTTTTGTAAATTGACTAACTAGAGCTAGGCGGATTGAACAACTGTGTCATTTTTGTTACAAATGACTAGTCAGATTTCACAAAAAGTTGAACCTACGTTTACGCGGTTTTTCTAAACTAAATTGTATGCATTATTTGTTATTATATAAGATTAACCAAGATACTTGTTTCTGTTTTATTACCTTTTAAAAGTACAAAAGACTGGATGAAATCACCGATGACCCTACATTTAAGGACAATATCAAGAACGATTATTATAAAGAAATGCAATTAATTTTTTTCAAAATACCAGTAAATTCTACGAAGAAATTATGGACTCAGAATCGAAATAGGCGGTACATTTTTTTAAGAGTGCATTAAATTTCTTATTTACGTTTGAACAATATAGTTTTGGTTAGTTGTGGTTAGTTTTAAAAAATAATAGTTTTAAAAAGAATACCGCTGATAAATTGTTTATTCTAACTTAAATCTTGAGAAAGAAAATTATTTAAAATGACTAAATTTAATGTTTTGTCATTTTTAAAAGAAACTTAATTACTGTTTAATTTGCCTAGCTCTGGTTAGTCATTTTTCAAAACGCCTGAGAATAGACTGACTCGTCGCAGAAATGTATTGAATTGTTCAAAACGCCGGCATTAGTCTTTTTGCAAAAGCCGAATTATTCAATACGCCTGCGAAATATATAACTTAAATAAAAAAATGCGATTACAGACTCGCACGCTACAAATAACAAAATTAAAATAAATGTTTAGAAATTGCGCACATACCTTTTAGAAATCTGTACAAAGCAAGTAAACCTTTAAAAAACTCTAATTGGAATTTAATGACAACATTTTATCTGTATTCTGTATTCAATACGATTATACGAACAAATGCAAAGAAAATATTTTATATACTTCTTCAAAGATATCAGAAACAGATAGAAGAAGCTAATAAAATCCTTAGATATTGCCACAACATCTCGGTTTGATTAGTTAATCGAGATATATGAATACGACAGAATTATAAAGTAAAACTGGTTCCAGTTACAGATGTAAACGGTTTAATAAATAATCAGTTAACATTATTTCTTATTACTTTATACGGCAGCACGTGCAACATTTTACTTCAGTGATCGGTTTCTCCGACTTCTAATCTTCAATTGACTGTCTTTTGTCAAAAATATTGTCATTGGCGTCGACATAAACATTTTGGTAAGAGGCTTATCGAATAGATTCTTCACTTTTAATTTTAAATTATTTTATTGGACAAATCCTGATGGATTATAAAACCAGGAAATGTGTTGGACTAAGGATATTGGGATTAAGTTAATGGATTGTAGGAACTAAATCTTTCATGGGAAACTTAACAATGAGTTACTTTATAAACAAAATTATTCCTTATATTTTTTAGTGTCCGACCGAAAGTTAATTTTTGGAAAAAACCCAAAATCGTTTTCGGTTATGCCATAACCTTCGGCTAAAACCAATGATTTTGGTACAATCAGGGAAACTTAATTAAGAACTGGCTAACGGCCGAGTGATGATCGCGTTGTTAAATTTAGCAATTGACTTAGTAAATTGTTAGTTAACAACGATTTAGGGAAAGTTTAACAAAACGTATTGTCAGTGTTATTCAATGATTTTAGTAGGCAACCATCAAAACAACATTTTGTTAAAATTCTAAACCGTTGTTAACTGAGCAATTATTAAAAGTTAACAACGGTTTAGAATGTTTAACAAAAAGTCAGATTTTGACAGGTTGCCTATAAAATCATTGAATAACACTGACAATGACGTTTTGTTAAACATTCTTTACGTTATTAACTTTTTAAAAATTGTAATCCATTGCTAAATTTTAAAATTTAAGACTAACAATTTTTTAAATTTCCAAGAATATTATATTATATTTGGGGGCAATTTAAAAAAATACCACCAATCGCCCCCATGAAAATCAGAAAAAAAACAAAAAATCATAAACTTTATATTTTTGGGGGGCATTTTATACGCTTGTTTACAATTAAATTATAGGATCCCTCTAGAGTATTGAAAAAAACCCAAATTTTTTAAAGGGTTGATT
>JAHBCN010011918.1:0-27907 GCA_019359885.1 Listronotus oregonensis
TTTCTAGTTTTACTTCATTAAAATAAAATTTGGAATTAACCTTAACCTGTAGAGAGATTGCGTCATATAGTTCAATATTATTTTGTTTTTAACTGAATTTATAATAAGAGTATTTTTTACAAGTAACGAAAAGGATTTGGTCACGTATTTTATGTGTTACCAAATATACAAGGTGTTACAGAATAAGATGCTGATCCTTAGGGATGTTAATCCTTAGGTGATTTTAAGAAGAAAAGTTCAAATAAAGCTATGTCCTAAACCCCTTAACTTTTAAGCTACAGTTTGTTAAAATCTTAAGAAAAAAATCGTTTCTTCATCATAACTTTAATAACTTCCTAGATATGTTTATGAAATTTAGCACACACCCTCTGAGTATCAACAGCCATTTTTGATGTAGAAGATTTTTTTAAAGTTTAATAACTGGCGTCCGTACAGTTTTAGAAAAATTATATGTACGCCACTGCTTTTTCGTAAAATGAAAACTATTTTTATAATCCCCATTCAATTTAGGGCAAATTTAGTTTCTTGACCTTTTTTTCGTCCGACATGCAATTTTCGCGAAAAAAATAAAAACATTTTTATGCATGGTCAATTTATTAGTAAAAAAAAATTAATTTATTTATTTTATAAAAATTTGTGCATACATTTGGGAGACCCTGTATAAAATTTAAAAAAACTATTTGATATTAAAGTACCGTTAGACTTCTAGAATTAGAGTTTCTATAATGTAATGGGTAATGGTAAAATAATGTACATATGTTTATGAAATAATTAAATTGATTTTTTTACTAATAAATTGACCATGCATAAAAATGTTTTTATTTTTTTTTTGCGAAAATCGCATGTCGGACGAAAAAAAGTCAAGAATTTAAATTTGCCCCAAATTGAATGGAGATTATAAAAATAGTTTTTATTTTCCGAAAAAGCAGTGGCGTACATATTATTTTTCAAAAATATTTAGTCTAAGTTCCTGTACGGACGCCACTTGTTAAACTTTAAAAAAATCTCCTACATCAAAAAATGGCTGTTGAAACTCAGAGGGTGTGTGCTAAATTTCATAAACATATCTAGGAAGTTATTAAAGTTATGATGAAGAAACGATTTATTTCTTAAGATTTTAACACCCTGTAGCTCAAAAGTTAAGGGGTTTAGGACATAGCTTTATTTGAACTTTTCTTTTTCAAGTCACCTAAGGATTAACACCCATAAGGATCACCATCTTATTCTGTGACACCTTGTATATTTATTATTATCTGGTAACAAATAAGCAGATTTTTTGAAAATAGAAAAACTAAAAATCTACTAGTAATACAAGTATATTTTTATAAGGCAATTATTTCTCTTATTAGAGGGGAGATACCTTTAAGAAGGGTAAAATCAATCGATTTTTATGATTAAGGTGATAAAATAATTGGATCATTTATAAATTTTGACATCTTTTTGTTACATTGTTAAAGTGTAAAAAACATGTGATTTTTTTGCGGCCCTGTAGAATCTTTCTTTAAGCATCTGCTCCGAGGTATCAAAAACTGCAGCAGCTGTTAAAATTTTTCCATTTATTTGAAATAAAAAAGGTTTTTTTTTTTGTTTGCTTACTGGTATTTTAAAGGGAAGAATAAACCTATAAAATAATAAAAAAGTTAAAAATTAAAATTAATATCGGTTGTTAAATCGAAAGTCCAAATTATTTACCATTTTTTAACAGTTTTGACCCCAAAAAGATCTTTTATTAACCCGATATCTTTAAAGTTTTAGGTACATCCTTCCGATAGTGCTAAAAAAGATACCCCTAAAAATTTTAGCCTAATCGGTCAATAACTTTCTAAGTTATAGTACGAGCAGTTTTTAAAAAAGACAGTTTCGAGATAATCACATTTAAAAATTTGTTACGCTCCGAATACCTGGTTATACATTCAAAATATGAAAAAAAAAACAATTTTTTTAAAATTCTCAAAGTAAAAGATTTGTTACGCTTCGACTACCTGGATTAGTGACGGTATGCGTACGCTGACGTTTTTGACAAACTCCTTATAAATATTTACTATTTAACTTTTTTACAGTATATTTTTAACATGTTATACATTTAAAATATAAAAAACCAAAAAAAAGGATTTTTAAAAAATTTTAAAGGTATCTCTCCTTAAATAAAGCGATATTTTTACATAACATATCTCCCAATATACCTAATTACTAAAATGTGTTATGTTTCCCAAGAATTTTTTGTGGCGAACCCATTTAATCCATCATCCTGGCAAATTAAATATAAGTCCTCAAGTTAAACCTCCAGACATGTAATTTTCCAGCTGCTACACATTTTTTGTTATACTGCATTTTTCCGACTTTAAAACATTAACAATAGTATTCACTAAGATGGCCCAAAATAAGTTATCTTTAATTTGTCCGTTGTAGTAAAGTTTGCCAAGGCAATGCAGATTTTTTACTATCGATTGAATTTTTAATTAAAAACTTAAATATTTTTAAAACGGCTAAGCAAAATGTCAGAAAACTATATATTTTTAAAAAAAGGGTAGATAGAGATTTTATTCTAAATAAAATTATACAGGTTGTTCCATATAAAAAAGTTAACTTATTCTTTTTTTAAACTTTTTGATGTTCATTTGTTACTTTCGTTAAGCTTAAAGGATAATAGATGAATAACTATGAAAATTTTATACAAAAAGTTTTTTTCGATCCTTTTTAGGCATCATTGTAGGTTGGTGTCAAAATATAAATAAAAAGACTGTACCCAAGACTTTTTGTTCAAAATAATGAAATAATTACCGTAAATTATGCCCAAGAAATTGCTTTCATGCTCGAAATAATAACAGTATTGCCAAAATAATAGCTCTGTCACCAGATGAATTTGTATATCCTGGCACCAAAAAATAGCATCACTTAATAATACGGTTAGGTTAGTTCTGATTGATTCTGATTAGTTCTGATTATTTTGGATTATATTTTTTTTCGTTGCAAGCGATAGTAATAAAATTTTACGGAATGGTTTAAGAATCGTAAACCATGGGCACGCTGGTATATGTATCGTTATATGTATTTAAGAGATTTATTTATCCTTAATAAGGTAATAGTTATTAAAAGTATTCCGATTTCTTGTGTAGTGTCAACTGAAATTATACCGATTTTCTTTCCTAATATTTTTATTATTTACTTATATTATTAATAGTTATTAAAAGTATTCCACATTCTTGTGTTCTATCAACTGAAATTATACCGATTTTCTTTTCTAATATTTTTTTTATTTACTTTAGTTATTTTTTGTATGCACGGTTTAATGTTCTGTTTTTATATTTGTTAAGAACAACATAAATTAATGTAAACAAATTTAAGTGATCATTTCGTAATTAAAATAAATATTTAAATAAAATATATATTCCAGGAAGTTGTTAGGCCTAATTCAATCTGCCTTTCTAATGACGTACCGACGGCCATTATTTGGCAGACCAATTGTGTTTAATTACTGTCTACCTGCGATAGTCCTTATTTGGCAAACTAATCAGGTTTTATCTTTCTAACTGTGCAATTGCGTAGTTCTAATTATTGTTACAGTATTATAGTGTTGCAGTTACCAAAATGTCTTCTTCAACAAAACCTGCTCACCACAAATGGCCAAAACTATGATTTAGGTGTGGATGATAGAGTTGAAAAATGTGCTTAAATGACCAGAGTTGGAAAAGCGACAGTTTACAGAATCCTAAAACAAGAAAAAGAGGGAGGTATAGCGTCACCAAAAAAGCGACCAGGCAAAAAAGAATTTTAGAAAACAGATGACACAAAGCAAGCAATTAGACGCATTGTACGCAGGTATTTTCTTTATGAAAAAAAATTCCGATTCTGAGTGGTATTTTTCGAGCTGTCAGAAATCATCCGGAAGTGCCAGATATAAGTAGGGTTAAACTATGGATTTGAATTTTCAGTGGAAGAAGTTTCAAAGAAAATCTTTGTTAATAGAAAGTAGAATGATTGTCCAATGGAGAAAAGATTATTTGAAAAAGATAAAAAGAGCTTGCTCCGAAGGAAAAGCAATATATTATCTAGATGAGACCTGGATAAATGAGGGATATAGGCTAAAGAAATTTTTGTAAGATGGGAATCTCACAACTGCTTGCCAGGCTTTGGTCTACGTCCCTTTGGGAAGGGACGTAGACTAATTAGTACTCATATTGAAAGCAAGAATAGTTTTGTAGACGGAGGTCTTTTATTGTTTGAATCTAAAAAAACAGGAGATTATCACAAAAGACATGAATTCTGATGTGTTTGAAGACTGCTTTTCGCAGATGATCGAGTTTATACCAGAAGTTATAGTTTTTTATTTATTGTTATAAGTATTTTTATAATTATTGACGATTGCTAAACAAAATTGTATTTTTTTCTTACAGGCAAATAAATAAATAAAACTTTTAATTATTATTTTTTATATTTATACTTAAATTTAGGTATTTATTGTCGAATATTATGGTTAAAATATATTATAAAATACGATTATTATGTTAAAAATTTTACTTAAAACCTTTTTAACAAACACCAGCCCAAGCGTACGCTCCTGTCAAGGGTTTTATAGCATTATTTTGGCCGACACTACGTTATTCTTTTGTTGTTCGACCTAAAGGGCTGCCTCATATTAGACCGGGGCCGGGAGGAGACCGGCAGCACTCTAATTGTCTATTGAATCATTGTAGATTAAATTCTAAAATATTTATACCCGTACTAATACAAGAAGCTTATTAGCATAATTTTAAATATTTTCTTACTATCGCTTGCAAGAAAACAGAGTAAAGTTCTGGTTACTTCTGGTAATGTAATTTTATTGTTTGGTTCTTAATTGCATTTTTGGGTGAATGCACATACGTTTAAAAATAATTGTTTTTAAATAATTTGGCTTTAAAAAATTGATAATATGATTTGGTATCATTTTAAGAACATACCAATTTATATAATAACTAAAAAAACAAATAAATTGGTGACCGTTTATATCACATAAATTTTAAAATGCATAAACCTAGGCATGCGGAGTGTTTGCAAGTTTCTTCGCAATTTTGCAAATTTCGGGTGTGAAATTTTTTTTTAACTTTTAAAGTAAGGTCAGTGGCTTATGTAAAAATATTAAGTATTACTACAATTACAAAGGTATTTTCTCGGGGTAATATAAGTTAGTTGTGGTTAGTGGTGTGGTTAGTTTTTTATGTGGGAACGTATTAGAAACGACTCTAATAAATACCTAATAAAAAGATTTTTGGATTTTTTTAAGATATTTAGTATAGTTTAAATAAACATGAATCGCACCTCGTAAAATTTATAATTAAAAACAATAAGTCATATTAATAGAGAGCAAACAATTATAAATTAAAGAGTTTTATATAATTTATAGAAATACACGATCAAAGAATTAAAAATTTCACATGTTTATTAAAAAATAAAAGGATTGGATAATAAAGAAGAAAAAACAAAAATACTTTATCGGTATCTGATAACTACTATTTGGTCTTGATTATAAAAGTAACCAAAAATAAGTTCTAAACCTTGCCCTAAAAAGGTTTTTGCAAAAACTAACTTATAAGGTTCTTAAAATACACTTTATTTTGTGTCGCAATAAAATGCTTAGCTTCACCCCAACCCCCATACAACAATGGTACTTACAATACCTCCCAAAACAGTGTATCCAGCCAACGCAACCAAGAGCCCCACGTGTTGGAAAAATGCCTTAAGTTTAAGACACCGCCACCAATCGCGCACGCGAGATTTAAAGTCCATCGAGGAACTGATCTGGACGCGCGTCTCGGCGATCAAAGGCGCCGTGGCGCGTCTGTCCTCTCGCTCTTGCATTTTCCTGCTATTAATAGTTTTGATAAACTGTAAGTTCTTCGTATAACACCTGAGGATGTTCACGACGATTAAAGCATTGTAGCGGCATTGCTGCTGATGTTGGATGCATAACTTTACCTAAAAATGAAAGAAATTCTTATTATTATTGAAGCATTTTTATGGTTTTGTGCTCTAATTGAAAAATGACAAATTTTGGTTTTCCCTAACTTTTAAAAAGAAAAACAAATTTAAAAAAAAACCCGAAAAAAAATATAATAATACAAGAAACGGTCATTTGTTGAAAACATGTGCTTAGGGGCTGCAGCCGTCTAATTGTCCGAGATCCAGTGACAGATTTAGGTGACCAAGTTCCTCTTGGTTCTGCTGTGCGATGAACACTATGAACAGCGGTTGACTCCCAGGCACGAAAAAAATATACTTAGTCATTTCCTCCCAACTAAAAACTTGTTAAACACTTAGCTGACTATAACATGGTGCATTATACGTTAACTGGTCACTTGAACATGAAAAAAATATAATATACCTTTAATGTGCAAAAATCGTCAGCTAATGCTTTAGAAGGTATAACGCAGGAGTAAGATGGAAGCATCTATCGCCTATTTAAATGCATCAGCTGACAGGGTTTTCCTCCACTTAATACTGGCTGATTTTTTTTTAATTAAATACAGCAGTATATTAACATCAGCTAACAAATTTTTATTTGGAAGGAAATGACGTACCTTAAACTATTCTCGTTATTTCTATAAAGCAAAGCCATAAGTTAACTCTCATTTACATGGGCGTGTCATAATTATTTAAAATTAAATTTAAAAATATTAAATTCTCTTTTTTTGTCTAAATAGTTTTAAAATAAAATAAGTAGGTACTAGAAAAAATAAGTTATATGAGAAAAAAGCAAAATCAAATTGTTAACAAAGTAGGTATAAAACAATAACCTTAAAAAATACGACATAAATTGTGCTGTCTAGCTTTTTATATATTAATCACACATTGGCATTTCCCGTTCAATGTGGGAAACTAACCTAATGGCTTCGTCTAAAAAAAAAAAAAAAAGACTACATGTGAATGAGATTTTACCTGTGGCTGCTATTAATATACTGTTAAAATTAATGAAAAAAAAAATTAGTCAGTAGTTAGTCGAGGGAAACCCTGTTAGCTGATGCATTTAAATAGGCGATAAATGCACCCGGCTTACTCCTGCGTTATAACTTTTAAAGTATCACCTGACGGTTTTTGCACCGAGGTACAGCCAGCTGACATAAATATTTACCCATAGTTGCGAATAAGCTAACATCAGGTAAATTTTTGATAAAGAGGAAACCTTTGAAAGTATATTTTTTTATGTCCAAGCGATCAGCTGACGTATAATGCACCATGTTATAGTCAGCTGATTTTTTTTAAATATTGGGTTAGCTACAATTTAATAAGTTTTTAGTTGGAAGAATGTATATTTTCTTCTTTTTTTCAATTATTTATACATCGTTAAATTGATATGTTTGACGCATGCCACATCGAACGCCACAATTCTTATAATTTTTGAGGAGAATACAGTTGTTGGTCACGCTAAAATGACTCACTCACTCAATATGATTTAGAAGAATATTTTTTTACCGATGATTACATCCCTTAACTTCCTTGGCAAATTGCTGATCCTTGATTTTCACACATGCCCGCGTCTAACATGATACGTTTCTAAACAAAAATCCTTTCTACGATCTTTTACATAAACTTGGCTCTTAGTTATCCAGATTTTTTCTCTAATCGACGTTTATCAGTAGTGATGAGCAAAGCAAGACCAAGATCAAGACCGGGCTAGTCTTGGTCTTGCAAGCCTGGTCTTGGTCTTGCAAGCCAAAAGAAGGTCTTGGTCTTGGTCTTGGTCTTGCACCACCCGGTCTTGGTCTTGGTCTTGGTCTTGCTGCAAGAGTCTTGCTGGTCTTGCTTTTTTTTTTGGTAGTAATAATTTAAACTAAGCAATCTTGAATAAAATATATCTTTTTAATACTTAAATAAAATAAAGATGGAGACTATTTTTTTTGCTTTAAAATTTTAAAATAAACCTATTTTAATCTTAAATGTACATTTAAATTATTTGATTGAAAAGCATATTTTATTTATTTATAGCGCCAGAGCCGGATTTAACTTTTTTCCGCCCATAGGATAATATATTTTTGCCGCCTTAATATATCAATATTTTTTGAATATCAGAATAAAAATTTTAGCAATAAAAGAATTTAAACTACACTAGTAATTCTTATAAAAAATTATTAAACAAATTTAACAAAAGTAAAACATACAGAAAATTAAATAAAAATTCTTTAAAACAAACAAATTTCAGAATTTTGTAATCTATTCGTTAAATATTTAAAAAAATATATATTAATTGACCATTACATTTTTTTAAAAATTAATCGTAAATTTGCGCCTAGGCTTCAGCCTACTTAGCCTTTGCTTAAATCGACCCAGTATAGTGCTCTATTTTTGGTTAAATTAAGACACAATCTTCTTTTATACATTTAGTGGCATATAGAAACCTTTTTAGGGATGAAAATTATAAATAGCAGAAATAGAATAGAAAATTAAAGCAAATACAAAAATATGTACTGTGTAAGCAGAAAAAAAAAGACTGTTAATTTTAATAAGATATGAAATTTCAGTGAAAATAATTCTGATATGTAAGCAAAACTTTTCAGTTTATATAAACTTTTTATCTTCAAATTAGTTAAACATTTGCCATACAAGTTTGTAGAAATACTTTATAAACAATCTACAGATACAAGGGGGCTGAATAGTGTGACAAAGCTCGATATCTCCAAAATCGTCCATGATAGTGACAAACTAAACATACAAAAATTATAGACGAAAAGGACTTTTCCCCTAAAGTAAAACATTTATGGCGTAAAATCAATTTAGAAAAAATCGCCATTATGGTGGAAACTGATATATAGGGACAATGTCGACGTAGATGGTTTTTAAATATTATTTTCGGTTTTAAATTTCCGTCTAAACAGGAAGTGATTTTTACAATCCATTTATATAAAAAGTATTTTTTTATCACATGGCAAATATATTTTTTATT
Source organism: Listronotus oregonensis (assembly GCA_019359885.1). Lineage (NCBI taxonomy): Eukaryota > Metazoa > Arthropoda > Insecta > Coleoptera > Curculionidae > Listronotus > Listronotus oregonensis. The sequence goes on from JAHBCN010011918.1 coordinate 8,918, forward strand.
AATCCATTACTTTGACATTTATATCTTAACTAGATGAAAAGCTTGTCTCCGCCAGGCGAGAGACAATATTAAGTAGCCTCTGTCTCTTCTTTATCACATGGCAAATATATTTTTTATTAATCCATTACTTTGACATTTATATCTTAACTAGATGAAAAGCCTGTCTCCGCCAGGCGAGAGACAATATTAAGTAGCTTCTGTCTCCGTAAGACGCCTTTCGTACGGCTAACGGTAAAAAAACACTTTTTGCTCTATTTTGTCCCGGAGGCGAAATTCAAAAAACGGGCTTGAGTTAGGTTCTAGCCACTGCTAAAGACTACCACTGTGCCAAATTTCATGATTTTAGCTCAAGCCATAACTTTAGAATCGTGGACAGACAAATAAATATAAATACCTATAGTTGGGTCATTTTAAAATGACAATTTGAAAGAAAAAAAAACATAAAAAGTAACAAAAAGGTTTAATTTTTATTGTCGCATTTTATGGTCTATTATTACAGACACGTGCGGAAGCGGCAAATTATAAAAGTAAAGCGGCTGCTAGTTCAAATTAAACCTATTCGGCTACTTTTTATTTTTTTCCTTTTAAAGAGAACCTTATTTTCATTCTTATATTGATCCAGCTATATATGTGGAACAAAAATAATGTTTTCTGGATTTTGGAGATTTTTATTTACCCTGTAAGTGGCATCACTAGATAGCTAATTTTAAAAAAAAGATGAAAGTAATTTTACTCTATAACTTTTGTACCCTAGTTTTCTCTGTCGTAAACGATATCGAAGATGTCAGGCTTTGTCGGACCATTGAGTCACCATCTCATTATTTTTGAAACATGTTATTAAATTTACTCGTTATCGTTGTTAGAGAACAATAGAACTAAAAGAACAAGTGATCGATTTATATTATTTTATTAAAAAAAACTTTACTTATTTAATAATCGCCTCTTTTTGGCAATTCTTGACACATTTTTTATTATGTCTGTATATCAAAAAGTTGCAGAAGTGCAAGAGTCTGCAGGTCGGTCTTGGTCTTGCGTAGTCTTGCACACCTCGGTCTTGGTTGGTCTTGGTCTTGCATACCCCGGTCTTGGTCTTGGTCTTGCTGCAAGACCAAGACCAAGACCGCAAGACCAAGACCAGTCTCGCACATCACTTTTTATCAGTTATTGTTTATGGTCACTCTTCCAATGTTACTAGTTAATACTGTGGTAATTCAGTGTTTAATATTGGCATTAGGTCTATTTTTTTACATTAACAATCTTTCCCTTTATCAGTACCATCCATATTTTTGCTGACGATAGTAACCTTAACTCCATTATTCCGCTTTTCAAGCAAGTCTCTAAGCCTGATATAGTAAACAACCGCAAGGTAATGGAGAGATATCTCTTTTATTTAAAATATTGGATCGAAGCATCAAAAATATTATTTCTATATACCTGGAGGGCCTAGACTGTAACACCTGCTGCCTGCAGAGGTTTTTATTCCCCACAATATTCAAGACTTAAGTGCTGTGTAAATAAACTGCATCTTACTTCATTAAACATACTCTCGGTTCGCGGTACGTAAGTGCTTAGGCTTTAAATCTTGGCAAACTCACCTTAATTTTTTTTTAAATTAGTTTATTTTTACGATATAACAAGATAATATACCTTCGACTTCTTGTATTTCTTGGAAAATTATTTATCTTCTAAACATCGATGGTTTAGATTTTTTTATCCTAACGTTAATGTAAAAAAAATTATTTTAATTAATTTATATTTATTAATATTTAATTGAACCCAGCTATTTAATTGTCTGTGTAAGAATATCAAATTAAAGAGAAACTAATAAAAATACTTATGGCACATATTAAATAAGCTTTTAATTTTTCCAGCTCATAACTTCAATACTAAATTACGTATCATTTCATTACAGCATTTTAAAAATTAGTATTTTCTTTGTTCTGGGTAAAATGCTCGATTTTTGTTTCTATTTCCAGACACTTGGCCCATTTAAAAACAGTTTGCTTCTCCTATTATCTGCCTATTGAAAACGCAGTCTGATAAAGCTATTTATGTGTAGTCATAAAGATACGTGTCATACTAAGTTTATTTTTTCATTAGAAAAGTGACGAAGCGCAAAGATAAATATTTTGTATTTTTTTATGGCAAAATTATTGTTAATAAAAGTTGCGTTTAAGGGTTGGTTGGTTGGATGTATTTTTTTGTTATCTTGTTACTGTAAATTACTTACCAGGGCGGCGGGGTTCTTTTTTGCATTAGAAATCATTTTAAAGCACTGAGAATATATATTATTACTCCGGCCTTACAATATGAAAACGATCCTATCCGCTTTCTGTTTAAAGCCAGGAAAGCCTTTTCCCTATAAAGGGCGGTTCTGTCCGCCTTCTGTTTGGATTCAGGGATTCCTTCCTAAGCACCTGTTATGGATTAGCCCTTCCCCGTGAAACAGGCGCCGGTAACTTCAGGGGCACCTTTCGAAACGAATTCACTCGTTTCGGTCGGCGCGCCTTCGTCTGCTTTTGACCTTGGGTGGCACCTCTCGAAACAGATTTTTCCGTTTCGGTCAGCGCACCTTTGTCACTTTTTTCCTATGAAAGCGGTTCTGTCCGCTTTCTGTTTGGAGCTAGGGAAGTAATAGTCCACCATGGCAGTAAGGCTAGATACTCTGAGAGTTCGCCCTGTATCTCAGAGGCACCGTTGGATACACCTGTTTAAGGCACAGGATGTCATTCACTCATCAGCATGGTATGCTAACACCTTGAGTTAAGCCTTGTGTTTATCTTAGCTTCGGATCCCGTTCCATACGCTAGCCAAAAAAGTTGCCGATAACCAGCAACTCTAGCGCATGTTCCAAAAGATCCTACTGGGCCCAACTACGACAACGACGTGTGAACACAAGCGGTTGGGCCATCTACAGTAACTGATATACGTCGATTAGAAAGAAAACTGGAGAGCCAAGAGCAAAGCTTAAGAAGCCCGTCATGTCAGACCTGATCGAAAGCTTTGGATATTTTAAGAGCAACAATCTGGGATTTACCAAGAAACTCAAGGGACTTGTTCCAGTTGTGAGACAAAGAAAAGAAGATCAGCTGTAGATCTTCTGTGACGGAATCCATACTGTCTATCATGTAAGATCTTGTATTTTTCCAGATACTTTAAGGTTTGGGACATGGTCGTATTTAAGGGGGAGCAGGGGGGGAAGCTGCCCCCCCCTTGCTCCGTCATCGAAAGCGTAAAAATGGTTTAAAGTTGTCAAATTTGGATTTCAAAATATTTTTGGTTAAAAATACACGTTGAAAATAGGGATAAAATTTGGAAGAAAAATTAAAATTTCTTCCAAAATGGCAATAATAATTTAAATATAAAAAAAATATTATTGAAAAGTAACTATGCAGTAGGTGGTAGAGGAGATTTTCCTGGCCTGAGGCGGTACCACTCCACTTGCCGTTTAAAGGACTCGGAAGTCCTAACCGACATTTCGAGTTCTGGGTGGATGACTTAGTTTGCCTTCTTTCTCTTCTTCCTTTTTTTTTCTCTATCATAAAATTTGAAAAAAAAATGATGATGGCACTACCAAAAGTAAAGTATTCCGCAGGTCAAATACCCCTCCAATCGGATCTCCGGGTGAGGGATGAATTTGGGGGGGCACCATGGAAATGTCTAATATCATTTACTAATATATGTGGACTTAACTTCAACGTTAACTCTGTTTATTAGTCTTCTAAACCCCATATATTATTTCTTACCGAAACCCAAATAAGTTTCAAAACATTAACCAACCACCTCCTTTTTTCAGGCGAACTTATTTCATCTTTTCGACCCCATGGCGGTGTATGTGGTGTGACAAAGCTAGACTTTTAAAAATTCAAGCGCACAAAAAGTTTCTTGAAAACCCTAGTCCCGAAACCGCCAGGCTAGCATTTAAGCAAGAAATCAATATAATCAAACTATTTCAGAACCCAAAGAGCGTTTTAACAATCGGATAAAAGATAAAGTCCTCTTTTGCTCGAATGGCAGTAAATCATTCTGGTTCTTTGCCAAAAACATTAGTCGAAACTTTTGCGTTCTTTTTCACCCCTAATCTTGAAGATAAAATTGTTTCTACCTCTAAATGAAAAGCCGAACTATTTGCCAAACAATTTGCTGCAAATTCTACTCTTAATCCTCCCGTTAATCTTCCTTTTCTAACAGTTGCCCCACTGTTCCTCATAACATGTCCGATATTATTTTTAAAGTCAAACAGATTAAGCGTAGGCTGGATGACATACCAGCAATCGTTTTGAAAAAATGTGCCCCTGAGCTTGCACCCATCTTAACTCGCCTCTTTCGACTCTCTTACGACACGGGCATTTTTCCGAAAAACTTTAAGCTGCACATGTGGAACCTGTCCCCAAGAAAGGATGCAAAACTCTCCCTTCTAAGTATGAACCTATATTTTTTTTGTTGTTTGCAAAGTAATGAAAAAGTTTGTTAATTCTCAAATATTGAAGTGTTTGGAAAAACACAAAATTTTACATGACAGGCAGTATGGATTCCGTCACTGAAGATCCAGAGCTGATCTTCTTTCTTTGTCTCACAACACTGGAACAAGTCCCTTGAGTTTCTTGGCGAATCCCAGATGCTCTTGACATATTTAAGGCTCTTGATCAGGTATGGCATGTTGGGCTTCTTAACAAACTTCCTTACTACGGTCTTCCACCTAAGCTTTGTTCTTAGCTCTTCAGTTTTCTTTCTCTAATCGACGTATATCAGTTATTGTACATGGTCATTCTTTCAGCTTTTATCCAATTAATTCGGGGGTGCCCCAGAGCTTAGTACTGGCACCAACTCTGTTCCTTCTTCACATTAACGATCTTCTCTCTATTACAACCAATCTTATCCATAGTTTTGCTGACGATAGTACCATCCACTGTAATATTAAATTTCTTAAGCCACCCTGTAGTTCTAATTTGGAAAGCAAGCGCGGGTCAATGCAGATATCTCTTTCACAAGACCTTAAAGTGAGCTTGGATTGGGGAGCCAAAAATCTTGTCCAGTTTAATGCCGCTAAACTACAGCCATGTTCGCTATCGCGGAAAAAGTCGGCCTGTGCTCATCCGTTACTTATAAGCGGCCAAGTTCTGCAGAACAAAAATCGTTTAATCTAGTGGGTGTTTCTTTTAAGAATAACCTTAACTTCACAAGCTTCAAAGAAGCTTGGATTTTTTTTTCGAGCCAGAAAGTATTTCTCTTCTTTTAATCTCTATACTCTGTATGTATCCCAGATCAGACCCTCTTTAGAATATTGTTCTCACGTCTGGGAAATGGCGTCTCCAACAAAACTTAGCATTCTTGACTCCATTTAGAGAAGAGCCGTTCGTCTTATTAAGGATCTCACACTTACAGAAAAGCTTCCTTCTTTTGTCTACCGACGAGCTTTATGGGATTTTTCCCTGTTTTATAGGTATTTTCACGGCTTCTGCTTCGAAGAGTTAGCCAGTATGATTCCTCCTTTGGCAGCTCCCAACAGACCAACACGTAGTGTCACTTTTATGCATCCTTTTACAGTCTAACTTGAGAGGCCCCGAACTTCCCACTTTGTTCATTCCTTCATCCCTAGAGTGTCCAGATTATGGAACCAGCTACCCGCAGAAGAGAAATCTCTAAGTATTTAAGTCTCGTGTAAATAAACTCTCTATTGCCACACTTCAGACACCCACGGTAGTTAGTACTTAGGCCTTAGCCTTCGTGGACTGTCTGTCAGATAAGAAAAATCTAAAACAATTATCTTGACGATTTAAACTCGGGGTCACTTCAGATCCAGGTTCCCTAGTCAAAGGCTACCAAGGTTAGCATTCATGCTGCTCCCCCCCCCTATACCCAGGTCTGAATACGCCCATGGTTTGGGAATTGATGAATTTTTCCATTACTTTGCAAACAACAGAAAAAAGAGATATATGTCTATAGTTAAAAGGGAGAGTAATCCTTTTTTGGGGACAGGTTGCACACTTGCAGCTTTTCAACTCTCCGGGAAAATGCCCGTGTCGTAGAGATTCGAAAGAGGCGAGTTAGGATGGGTGCAAGCTCGGGAGCACATTTTTTTAAAACGTTTGCTGGTATGCCCTCCAGCCCAGACGATTTTTTAGTATTAAGAGAAGAAAGAATACGGTTGATTTGTTTGACTTTAAAAATGATATCGGACATTTTATAAGAAACAGGGGCAACTGTTCAAAGAGGAAGATTAATATGAGGATCAAGCGTAGAATTGGCAGCAAATTGTTTGGCAAATAGTTCGGATTTTCCTTTAGAGGTAGAAACAATTCCATCTTCAGAGATTAGGGGTGGAAAAGAATTTGTGCAGAAGTTTTGACTAATATTTTTGACAAAGGACCAGAAAGCCTTACTGCAATTTCTGCAAGAGAGAACTTTCTCTTTTATCCAATTGTTAAAACGGTCTTTTGCTTCTGAGATGGTCTGATTATATTGATTTCTTGCTTCGATGCTACACTGTCAATTTTCAGGACTAGGGTTTTGGAGAAACCTTTTGTCTAGCTTTAAGTCTAGCTTTGCCATCGGATTTAGAAAACCACGGTTTGTGATTTGAAGTTATGGGATCCTTTTTAGTGTGGAAAATAAAGGTCTCAATGCCTGGTTGAATTGTTTCGGTAATTTGTTTGCATATTTTGAAAGGATCGTGAGTAGAAAAGCAGGTAGGATCCCAAGGGTAGCTGGCAAGGAAACCTCTCAGACCATCCCAGTCGGCCGAGTTATAGTGGTAGATGGTTCGTGGCAGCATGCGATCAGTTACCTCAAAATGATACGGTGACCAAACAATGGTCAGAGCGACCAAGGGAAGCAGTTACTGATGCTTGGTAGAGTTCGGGGGTGGAAGAAAGAAAGAGATCTAGGGGTTAGAATTATGGGTGGGAACCCTAGGAAAGTAGGTAGGTTTCATAATTAAATTGGTGAGCGAGTTGCTGATTGCGAAATTTTCGGCTGCTCTGCCTAGTGTATCAGTTTTTGTAGAGCCTAGCCAGTCCTTAGTATGAACATTAAAATCCCCGAGGACCATTACTTCGGCCAAAGGAAACTGGGAAATAATATTGTCGATCTTTATTGAAAGAAAACCAAAGAACTCGGTGTGGGAATTGTCAGATGGGGACCGGTATATACAGCAAATGAATTTGGTAGAAGATTTGAAAGTAAGTTTAAGCCAAAGAATATTAGGTCTACCCGATTCAAGATAAGAAACCCTAACACAAGCCAGGTCGTTGCGAACGTTTTTTTGCGAACGATTTTGAAAAAACCACATATTGGACAGCATCCATATTTAGCCCGTTTAAGCAACATGTTTTAAGTAATCATTTGCCCCAAAATCAGCTTTGTAGCTTTAAAAGGGTCTAAGTTATGCATTTTTTAAAAAGTTGACAATTTTAATTTTAGGGTTTTTTCTGAATTTTCTCCGCGAAAAATGCACCAATAAGGATTATGGTTAAATTACAATTAAATTAATGACTATTTTGCACAATTTTTGTTACAAAAAAACAGAGAAAAGCTAACAATTGTTTAGATTTTAGTTTTTTAGATTTTGTGTATCACTTTTTAAATGATAACACTGTGATTTAAATTACCAAAAAATCTTTATGAACTGTGCTACTTTCAGCAAAGTAAGCAAAGCATTAAAAACATTAATCTCCCAAAAGACAAGAAAACACCAAAAATAAATCAATTTGCAATTATAAGTAAATAAAAAAGTAGGTTCGGCAGCGTGCACGCTATATAACGCACGTTATGATTTCGATCAGCTCGCCTGCTGAGAATGATACGTTATCATTCTGGGTGGATATCTTAAGCTAAGTGAATCACGTACAAAATCGCACTCCTTTGTGATAATTGAGTTTGAAACAACCCAAATTAACTTATAATTGCCCTTATTTAAGGGCCTAACCTATACTTTAAATTTAGCTATTCAGATATATAGCTAAAGATTGCTTGCCCTGTAATCCTATTCCCTAGGGATAGAAACGGAAGCAAATGTACGAAAACAATTTTCCCGCATTTGTTATAATGATGTCCCTCGCAGTCTGACCTAAATTGGGGTTCTGATTTCTGAATCAGTACGTGACCAAACCAAATATGGTTAGTAACTTTTTGGCATTACCAGTGTAGCAAGTTTAAGAAAAAATAAAATAAGTAAAGACAAAAATATTTTTAATTCTTAAAGAAATATGCCTAATAACAAAGAATATTGATTCTTCTGTAAGAAAAAATTAAATTTCGCAAGTGCATATAAATCTTTTTGTAAATGGATTTAGTTACAAAATTGTATTTAACTGCTGCTAATGATTTAAATAGTAAATAATAATTTAAATCCTTGTAAGAATATATTTGATTCGAAATATATAATTAGATTTTTAGATTAAAATATTTAATAAATAAAACGTATTTAAATTATTTTTAAATGGATTTAAATACAAAAATGTATTTTGTTGCTGCAAACAGATGTAATTGCAAAAACTACTTTAACTCTTTTATAGAATATATTTAATTAAAAAATAGATTTAGATAATTTTGTAAAAAAGGAATAAATACTAAAACTTTGCAAATATATTTAAATAGAAAATTGAATTTAATTACAAGACATGACTTTAACTGAAAAAAAAGTTTTAATCATTTTTAAATGTATTTAATTGTATTTTTATTATAAAAATATATTAAAATCCCTTTATTAAAAGATTGAATTACAAAATTGTTTAAAAATTCTATAATACTTCCTTTACAATATTACTGGTGGTGGGTCGCCGAGCGGAACATAGGAAATCCCATGAAAATTTTAAGGGGGTCCATTATTATGTAAAATAACTTTTTGAAGAGAACAATCTGACAAGCCCTCGAGCCAAGTTTAAAAATATTTTAATAAATGAATCTTCAATTATTTAATTAAATTTAATTGCAAAATTATTAAAATTTATTGTATACACACCAGCCACCAGCAAACAATTTGTTATAAGGCTTTGTCAAATCTGTGTTACAACCAGTAAAATGAATATTGTCCCTGACATGAGGAAAAGTGTCAATAAATCAGTGACAGTCGGTATTTGAAAAAAAATATGAATTATTTAATCGACAAAAAAATATCCATAATTAAGTGGCATTATGCGGGAAACAGTTTTAGAGCAGTATCTGAAATGTTTTCAGTTTATTTCCCCACCAAGCCCATTCCGTCCATTTCAACTATTAAACGTATTGTCAGTGAGTTCGAGTCCAGAGGTACCGTAATAAATAATTGTAAATGTTCAACTCAGGATATTGAAAAAAGAGCCGAAGAAAGAGAGAACAGAGCTCTTAATATTCCACTGAGTGTGGAGGAAAACAAAATGGTTAGTACGAGGATTCTTGGGCAAGAGGTAAATAAACATCGTACAACGGTATTGCGCACTTTGCAAAAACACAAATATTATTCGTAAAAATTCGAAAAACATTAAGAGCTGCAAGAAGGAGATAAACAGCGAAGAATGGCATTTTGTTTTAAAATGATGGAAAGAGCAAATAACGATAGGAATTTTTTAAGAAATATTTGTTTTACCGATGAATGTACATTCAACCTCAACAATGAACCAAATGTTCAGAATTGCTGGTATTGGAGCCAAGAAAATGAACATCACTTTGTTCATACTCGGACACAATATCCCCAAAAAACAAATGTATTCGTGGGAATTATTTTACACCATATCATTGGACCCTTTTTTAGGGACTATAACCTGACAGCAGAAAACTATTTGACTTATTTCAAAATCAAATTGGACCCGCCTTGGAAGAAGTTGTTCGGGAAGATCAAATGATCTGGTACCAAATGGATGGATGCCTCGCTCATAATGCCCGTATGGATAGAGAGTACCTGGGAAATGCTTTTAACGGCAATATTATTGGTCCACGGTACTGGATACTTTAGCCAGCCAGGTCACCTGATCTTTCTCCGAATGACTTCTTTCTGTGGGGTCACTTAAAAAGTGTCTTTTATAAAATTGTTAAATTTGAGAATCTAAACCAGCTACAAAACGCTATTTAAAATGTAATAAAATTTTGCAATATCAATTAAGCAACGTTAAAATAAATTTTATGATCGGTTGGGATATGGTTTAGCTGACAATGGGGGGTTGTTTGAACATTTGATTAATTAATGTTTTTATGTAATCTCTATAATTTTTAAAAAGTATTGTATTTTATTTCATTTTATTTTTCCACACCTAGTAAAATATTAAGACTTCATTCCTATCTTTTTTCGGATCTATTTTCGATCTTCTGAGTTAAACATTTACAATTATTTATTGCGATGGTTTGGACTCGAATTTACTGACAATACGTTTAATGGTTAAAATTGGTCAAACTTATGGGACCAGTTCTATCTTGTGCGATTTGCCAAGGTTTTTGAAATGTCGTTGATGAATGTATTTTTTTCTCAGGTTAAAGGCATAATTTCACCGAACCAGCATGGATTCTTTGACGGGCGTAGCACTATGAACAATCTGGCTTGTTTTGCTCAGTTCACGGGCGCGGCTATTGATAGGCGTAGGCAGGTCGATGTAATCTACAACGATTTTTCAAAGGCCTTTGACCGCGTTGACCATATTGATTGCATAAACTTGATACTTTTTACTTGATAAAATCTTACTAGTAATAAGGCAGTATAGTCGAAATCGTCATAAATCTTATAACTTTGAAGCCACAAGTGGTGCTTCCACAGGGTAGTAACCTGGCTCCTCTACTGTTCTATTATTCATAATGATTATTTTAATATTCAAGTAACGTATTTCTATTTGCGGATGATCTGAAGCTGTTCAAAGTTATTGGGGATCAGTCTGATTGCCACACATTACAGGGTGATTTGGAAAATAGTTCAATCATGGTGTGATATCAACAATCTACCCCTAAATCACCGAAAAAATGTTTTGTTGATACAAAAGTAAGGTTAATCCTGTTCCCTTCGAGTACAAATTGGATAATGCTGTTATTGGTCTTGTAGACATTCAAGGATCTAAGTATTACTTTTGATCCAAAGTTCTCTTTTCAAACCACATAGACCAGATATGCAGTAAAGCAATGAGAATGCTGTTTTTATCATGCATAATTCAAGTTACTTTAACAATATTCAAATCATTAAAAACCTTATATTTCTGCTATGTCCGCTCGATTTGAATATGGTTCTATTATTTGGCATCCTATTTACAACAAGTATATCAGTCAATTAGAAAATGTCCAAAGAAAATTTCTTAAATTTCTTTATTTAAAAGCAGTGGACATTTTCCACCTAGAAGGTGTCGATCAGGGTGAGTCCTAAGACGGTTTCAGATTTCCTTTTTAAACGATCGCAGAAAATATTTATCAATCCAATTTCTTTTCAAAGTCTGCAGATGCCTTATTGACTGTCCTGAATTACTATCCCGGATAATGTTCCATGTTCCTTCTAATCTGTTAGACTCTCTCCTACATTTCACTTACCTACACCTTCTACTAATGTTTTATTAAAACACCACTATTTCAAGTCATGCGCTTTTAATGAGACCTGTAACGACATTGATGCTTACGACCTGTCATCAGTTCATTTTACAAAAATGTTGAAACGTAGGTTATTTTGGACTGCTTAGCCTTATTTTATAAGTTTTAAGTTGTCAAATACTTTTACTATTATAATTTGTGTATAAATTATTTTTTTTTCTCTTTGTTCATTATATTACATGCTATGTATAAAATTGTCTTATAAATGGATTACTGTTAGACAATAAAGATTAAGATTATTATTATTAAAATGGACCAGATGCTTGATGGGAAAATAAATTGAAAATATTTCAGATACTGCTATTGGTTTAATAAAATTCTAGTATGATAAAATTATTTTTTTAATGATCGATAGTAATATTGTTATTAGTTAAACTTAATTGTTACATTAAATAAAAGGTTTGATAAAAAAATATTGTTAACGTGTCTTTTACTTTGAATGTAATGGTTGTGAGATTGATGAAACGAAAAAAAAAACACTCCTTGTATTCGGCTGTACGTTAGATTTGTAAACAAATGGTGGCTGGTGTCCGTTTGGTTTTACCTGAATCGAAAATTTGGTAGTTTTGCAATTACATTTAATTGAATTATTCAAGATTCGCTTATTAAAATTTTTTAAACTTGGCACGAGGGTTTGTCAGTCCTGTAAAATGTACAGGGAAACCAATAATTAACTCCCTTATAATTTACATGGGATTTCCTATGTTTCGTTTGGCCACTCGGTTATTTTAGGGTGATTCAAAAAATTATTTTTTTTATTTGCTCGGAACAACGCTTAAAAGTTTCGTTTAGGCATAAAAATAAGCCTGTAAAGAGATGAACTCTTAATTTCAATATTAAGATGTTCCGCATCGCACTTTTCGTTTATCCATGGGAAAATTATTTTTGTTTCTTCTGATTTTTGTAACTAACGAACGATTTGTTTTACTGTAAAATTCTTAATACATTTTTGTAGAGAATTTAAAGGTCTACAAAAACGTCTGTTATGATTTTTTGATAAATGTGTTCCTTTAAATGTAATTTACGGTCAAAGTTCACATTATACGAAATTTTTGGGTTTTTTAAGTTTTTGGCGAATCTACCCGGCTCACTTAAGAAAATTTCAAATATTTTTGTAGAGAATTACTCTATAAACTCTCTATAAAAAAGATATGGAGTCATTTTTCGGTAAGTTAACTGGATTTAAACTTATTTTAGGTTAAAGTAAAATTAACCGTCCATTTAGCGGTTTTCTCGAAAAAACTTAACATAACATGTTTCTTGTTTTCGAAATTCAATACATAAACAAAGTTTTTAGAGACCTATCTAACCCGATATTGGTAAACGAAAAAGCAAAACACAAAACGATATAATCGGAATGGAAAACGATACAAACTAAAAGTAATAGGCAAGTGGTTGATCGTATCGTCGCATATACAAACAGAAAATTTCGGCTTAAGGTCGCGTTTGAATGTGCTTCTCATCACAAGGATTCTTTTATGATATTTATTTCGTACTTGTAAAACACATTTTCTAGTCGATTTGCCCGTTTCTGTATTCGTCGACAAACTACATGCATTGGCGTAGCCAGGATGGGGCTGGGGTGGTCACGGCCCTTCTCCCAGACTGTTCGGTGCCCACCCCAGAAATAAAAATAATGCAATAAAAATAATAATAAAGCAGCAAATCGGCAACATAAATATGCAATTAATTTAATTTTGCATTTAATATTATATTATTAACGTCACGAGAAATTTTAGTATTTTGTTGTTGTCTTTACACGACTGCAACTAGACGTGCTCCCTCAATTCTGGTCGTGGATTTGGATTCGTCAAGATTCTTTCACATAAAAATGAAATTTATAATTTAAAAAATACAGTTTTTCGTAGTTATTTTTCAAACATTTTCACTATTTTTTACCAGTTTTTTAAGTTTGACGTGACGTGGTTGCAGAATTTTGACCACGGATGCGTGATCAGGAGGCAAATTACTATGAAAAACATATGTCTTATTAAAAGAATACCCAACTTTTTTTGTGTGGCTATGTAATTACTTATCCTCAGATAAAGTAATAAAATATATAAATTACGTAGGCGATATTAAGAGAAGCAAAATATCTCTACTTTTGCAAGTAATTAGTTTAATTTCGTATTGGCAATATTACAAAGTAACCACAGGCAACTGTGGTTTTCAACGTGTTCATCAAAGATCTTTGACGAAGAGAAGAGAGAGAAGAACTTTCGCCCTTAGTGTTATTTTCCGTTATCAGTATTTGGCTTATTTACAAGCACCTATAAATACCAACTCATCTTAAAGAAAATTATACTAGAGCAATGCAGAGCACGCTGATTTAATTTTTTTTTCTACATGCTTTATAAAAGCGTAGTTAATTGCTTGCTGAGCTACTTCGGTCCCAGGACCGAAGTAGCGCAGCCTATTGACCCCTATGAACTGACAGATCCCTGGAAATAAAAATAATAAAAAAACCCAAAAACCAAAAAAATTAAAACACTTATCTACGTTTCGGTGGCAAATCTGCCAAGGTTATCAAAATTTACTTAAATGAAAAATAAAATAGAAATTACACAGATTTACAAAAAAAAAAAAATAAGTGGTGTGTGCTGGGTGTCAGACTAAGATTTTTTTCTCTGAACACAAAATCTAAAGTTAATATTGCGGGTCAAACAGCAAAAACTCAAGTAAAACCCAAAAAACCGATACGGTATATATACTGGCAGAAACCTGCTACCCTTTTTGATGAGATAAATAATAAAGAAGATATAAACGAAAAAACAATTTTAAGAAAAAATTTCAGTTTAAAATAGGATATTATTTTCTTTATTAATGTGATGGTTGGTTTTTTTTTTATTATAAGTAATTTATTTTATTTACTTGAATCCCAAATCACTCAAAATTTGCAAAAAAATCCAAAAATAAAAAAATATATATTTTTTCTACTAGCATGTGAAAAGCAGCACTTCTCTGCACGCAATTTAGTTTGGAAAGTGCCACTTTTTCTCACTAGTCGGAAAATAATCACTTTTCCGCACTAGTGCGGAAAAGTAAACCCTTGCAAATTTCCCACTTAAACAGGTACTTAAAATGTTTTTAATTTTGAATTTTGACTTAGTATAATTCTATTATTGGCATAGTATTCTTTTATTTGTACAAATTAGGTGTAAAATCAACGAAATATTCACTAAAAATTAATATTGTTTTAAAAACATTGTTTCAAACATCCTGGTATATATTAAACTTGCTTATCATATTTTTAGTTTTGAGTTTTAGTGTCCACATTATAAAGGATCAAAGTCATTAAAAGTCATCGATTATTAAAAGTGTCTTTAGTACATTCTTATCAGTATCGTCGATTTTAAATAAAAAACGTCTCCCATGGAGTCTCCTGACGAGGAATTACCTAAATCCATTCTCAAAGTAGCCGAAATAGCAAATTTAGATTTGTTGCCGTCCAAGTCGAGGCACAGGTACGAGAAAGAATATACAGCATTTACAAGCTGGTGTGGCGAGAAAAAAATCAAAAGTATGAAAGAAGAAGTTTTTATGGCATATTTCGCAGAACTTGCTAAAACATGTAAACCCAATACCTTATGGTCAAGTTATTCCATGTTAAAAAGTGTCATTAAGATCGAAAAGAACATGGATTTAAGCAAATATTTCAAAGTTACATCATTTTTCAAGAAGCAAAATGTGGGATTTAGACCCAAGAAGGCCCAAATTTTCTCGAAAGATAAAATAGCAAAATTTATTAAGATGCTCCAAATGATGTCTATCTAGCTATGAAGGTGGCTACAATTTTCGGACTAGCTGGTGCGTGTCGTCGAGATGGATTGATGAAAATTAGGATTGATGATATTGACGATAAGGGGAATCTTTTAATTGTAAATATTAAAGACTCCAAAAACCATTCTAGCCGAAGTTTTGTCATTTCTGAGGAAATTGAAAATGGAAAATATTTAGCTTTGTATAGAAAGTATTCCAGTTTACGAAAGCCCAAAACACCACACAGAAGATTTTTTGTCAATTACAAAAAATTGGCTTGTACTGTCTAGTGCATAGGAATAAATACTTTTGGCAAGATGCCCTCTGAAATAGCTGCCTATTTACGTCTTCCAAACCCAGAACTTTATACGGGACATAGCTTTCGCCGTTCCTCAGCTACAATGTTAGCTAATTCTGGTGAAGGCATAACAATATTAAAAGACTTGGAGGTTGGAAGTCATCATCTGTTGCAGAAGTCTACCTAGAAAGCTCTACAAGTTTCAAGAAGGACTTATCAAACAAAATATTATCCCAAAATTCATCTACCTTTGAACACAGCAAAACGCATTCAAGGCCCATTGTACCGTCTTCTAGCAAGCAACATTGTGTCTCTGTTACTTGTAACGACGACCGGTTCAATTGCACCTCAACGGCAATCTCCAACTCCGCAACTTACCCACAACAACTTGCCTCTGCGATTCATTTGCAAAATGCTTCCAACTGTTCTTTTACGAATAATGTTGTTAATAATAATAAGTAGAAATGGTAAAAATAAATATTATCTAATGGTTGTTTAGTTTAACTTTTTCCACACACTCGTAGAAAAAATGTTGTACCTCACACGTACGGAAAGTGTGTTTTCCACCCTTGACGGCTTTTAAATTTAAAAGAAAAAACGTAAATATCTAAAATTACGCCTTTTCTCGATTTTTGCGGTTTGACCTCGAATTTTGACTTCAGATTTGTGTTCAGCGGAAAAAAAATACCCCAGAAAATCTTATTCCAACACTCAGCACAAACCAGTTTTTTGTGGACCTGTGTTATTATTAAACTAGTATCTACCAGTTTATAGGGGTTAATAGCACTGAGCACACTTAATCACTATACCCCGAGACCAGGACCGAAGTGGTCCCATTTTCTAGAAACGCTTTCTTAAAATGTTTATTGCATAGTTAGCAAATTTTTAAAAAATCGCTTGGAGTGAACTCTAGACGCTAATTAAACAAAACTCTTGAAGATTTTTTTTTCTTTAATTTTTAAAGTTTGTATTTTCAAGTAAAAATCTTTAAAAGGATTTTTTAATATTTTTGTAGTAATGAGACAAGAAACGTTGGTATGCTTACTTAAAAACTTAAACGCTTTGTTTTCTTTTAATTTTAGGGCAATTTTTCACATAAGGGTTTATTTTTTATATTATTACATTTTGGGCGAAATGCATTAGCCCTATGCCTATTATTTTTGTGTTTTTATTTTAATACTGTTTTATAAAAACAAATATTTATTTTATATTAAAGAAAAAAAGAAAGCACATTTATGTATTTTATGCTCGCATGTTTTGAAACGTTAACGTGAAATTAATGTGTAAACAATAAAGTTAGTTATGAAAAACATATTTCGGGAAACACAAAATAATTATGTCATAAAAGTGTTATTGAAAGATGCCGATTGTCTTTAAAATAACTAAAATACTTTTGTTATATTTAAAGAAACAATTTTTAAATTCCTAATTCAAAGGTTTTTAGGTCTACATAGGCCATCTTTTGGCGTAAAAATATTTAAAATATATTTCCTTATTTTAAACCTCTCGTATTTTGTCAATACAATATTAACACATTTAACAAAATATTGTAAAAGCGCCGCTTATATATGTACTCAGTATGCTCAGGAGGACCAAATAAACCAATTTGTCAGGATATTTTCTTAAAGAGTATTTAACTTATTATGTACACATATTTGATAACTCATAACTGACTCCTAACATGTTTTATTTGTAAAAATAATTATTTTGGAAGCAGCTATAGCCGATCTCCAGGAGCACCTCTAAAAAAAGGTCTTACAGTAGGCATGATATCTATAGACTGGGTCATCCAAAATGGAAGAAAAAACAAAAATACTTTTTAAGTAATGCATCTTGTAACTGGCCAAAGGAAACTGCTAAATAATAAATTTTTGAGAAAATTGTGGTTTTTCAGAAAAAATCGACTTCTAACAAAAACTCAAGCCTTCGATTATTAATAAACTAAAAAAAAATATTGGTAAGAAAAAAAACTTTGAATAATTACTAAAAAATATACTTCTAATCTTGACTTCTAACAAAAATTCAAGCCTTCAATTATTAATATACTAAAAAAAATATTGGTAAGAAAACAAACTTTGAATAATTACTAAAAAATATACTTCTAATCTCGACTTCTAACACAAATTCAAGCCTTCAATAATTAATAAATAAAAAAAAAAAATCCGGTACGAAAAAAAATTTTATAATTACTAAAAAATATCCTTAAAAAGTCTGTGTTAAAATTTAGAACTGATCGATTAAGTCATTTTCAAGAAATCTTGTTTACTAACTTTAAAAATACAGCTTTGAAAAAAGCGTATAAGTTTCGAAACAGTTTACCTATAGTAAAATAGAATATAGAAAATGTGCTTGTAAGTTCGAGAATATTAGGCGGATTAACTAGAAATTATCTCTGTGCATCTGTGTATGTGTGTATTTAATATAATGTACATTATAAAAAAAAGAAATTTTAAAAAATCGATTTTTTGAAAATTTGTAACTGTACAGGATGGCGCTTTTTTGAGAAATTTACATAGTGTTGGGAAAACTACAAGAGATAGAACAAGTCTGAAGGCACATTCTTAAGTTTGATTTTCAAGACAACTGCAACGGCGAAAATAGATTGTGGCTAACTTGATTCGTCTTGGAGGTACAGGGTGTTTTTCAAATTTTAACAATTTCTGCACACCTTTGTATCTCGGTTGTTACTAAGATATAAAAAAGTAAAATGAAAGTTTGTTTGGAATTTGACGTAGAATCCAGAAGCGTGTCATATTTTTTTATTGGGTTCAATTTTATAGATAAAATGCAAAGTTGTTTTTTTTAAGGTGCACCCTGTATGTTATTTTACTATAAAGTTTATAATAAAATTACCTTATTATTAATACTACACACATCTATTCATTTAAAAAAAAAACAGTTATTTTAAAAAAAAACGAAATTTATAAAAAAAGGGCATCAAGAATCCGAACATAGTATTTAAATTTTGCACTCCTTATATATTACTTATGTATATTTAAATTTTGCACTCCTTATATATTAAAAATAGCAAATTTCTTCAAAAATAAATATAAATATATGATATCAAAATCGGTAATTTAATTGGAAACCAAATAGTCAAATAATATACTGGGTGACCCATTTAAAAAAACCAACGTGCATCAGATTTCCTCTATATTCTATAGTTTTCCCAATACCATAAAAATCCATCGAAAAGGCGCCACCCTGTACATATATAAACCCTTAACACAACATCGCAAATGAAAAACTCTTGGCTCTAAATAGGATATCTAATCTTCAAAAAAAATTTAATATATGCAAGTGTAAAGTAATTTTTTCTTAGACAAAAATGAAAAAGAATAAAAATTAACTTATTCGAAGATCTACTTTATATGTGGATACCAAAACAACTTAAGTTT
>JAHBCN010011919.1:0-27885 GCA_019359885.1 Listronotus oregonensis
AAAATGATTAAAACGCATATCTCTAAAAACAGCGATTTTCAACTTACAACACTGTTTTACTGGGTGTGCGAATTATTATTACTCGGTTCGTTGTGTCTCAAAGCGTATTATTTCCTATTATATTTTTGATAAAAATCGTAAAAAATAGTTGTGCTGTGGATTTCGACTGCCTAAATCTTTATTTGGCTTGTTAATAAAAGTAGAGTCCAATACAGAAACTTGAATTTTAAACTTACTATACACAATGTCTCAGGAAAAAGCTTAAGTACTTACAGACCTATTAATATTCTCTGAGTACCTTCACTCTAGTAAATCTATACAGGGAGTTTGAGACGCTATTCACAATAACAGTATTATATGAAATGTAACTATCGGTCTGGAAAATACCGTTTATTACAATTATCCTATTTTAACGAGTTTTCAACCTAATATTATCACTCTGTGTTGCATATCAAGCTAAAACATATTCAGCTTCAAAACAACCAAAACTTTATTGCTTATGTTTCCGTTATATTTAGTTCTATTCTAGTCTAATTTTTACTACCGTCGTTTTATAAACTTTTGTCATAAAAATCGCCAAGCAGGATATCAATACAAATATTTATCAGATGAGAATCATGGCACAACGAATACAAGGTATGATATTGCGCAGTATCAGCTGTTTTGCTGACGTATTTGAGAGAGTAAACAAAGGAAATTTATAACTGTTCTGCATCGATCTGCAGGTAACTTAGGTTTTTTCTTTTCATTTCATGTATGTATGTATGTATGTATGTATGTATGTATGTATATTATATATATATATATATATATATATATATATATATATATATATATATATATATATATATATATATATATATATATATATATATACATATACATATATACCTAAGTTACCTGCAGATCGATGAAGAACAGTTATAAATTGCCTTTGTTTACTCTCTCAAATACGTCAGCAAAACAGCTGATACTGCGCAATATCATACCTTGTATTCGTGCCATGAGAAAGAATGATTTTATAAAAAAAAATATATATATATAAAAGAAATATAATTTAGCAAATCTAATATAGATGTTAATTTGTTACACAGTGCGAGTATTTAACATGGGAATCAATTTAATAAATCAAAAAACGAGTTATCTGAAAAAATGCTCAAATGCTTGGACTCGCAGATTATTATTTTTAGTCGTCTTTTCTCTAAGAGACATTTGTATACAGTATATCTCAAATTTGAGATACGACTTTATTGAGGTTTTTTTAATGAATATTTGGGGTATAGGGTTTTCGATCCTCGCGAATGGATATGCAAATTTCTGAATTAAAAAAAAAAAAAAACTCCTTAATGACAACTTTTTTACATTTGATTACGTCACTAATGTTAAAATTGGCAATTATCATTTCATTACGACCATTTAAAATCTTAATATCAAAAAATATCATAGAACCCTTTTTGTTTGCAATATTATTTTACGTTATCGAGTGTAACCTACGAATATACATGGTTTACTATATCAATCAGAAATTTAGACATGGGGAATCAATTCTCGAGCGTAACATGACTCCCAAATGTTCAGCATGTATTAAAGAAAAATTATTAATGTAAAAAAATTATATGGTTTATTTTTTTAATAAAATTGTATTATTGTCTCACAAATGATATGGAGGATAAATCTGAAATTGTGTAGTTATGTATAACTTGAAATACTCTTAAAAAACTTAAGTTTCGATTAAAAAAAAAAACATTGATAATGCCATATCTCCAATTTGGAACATACTGCATAAATTTTTTTCATAAAAAAGGGCACGACTAAGAATACTAATTAAGAGGAGCAATAACTAAGTAAAATTGTCATAGAAAAGCTGTAAATTGGCTAAAATTTTGTATAAAAGCAATATATACACTGTAATTTAGAAAGGTGCTAATAATAATAATAATAATAACTATGAAAATTATATACATATGTTGCCTTCCCCTTTCAAAACGGTTCATTTTTTGACATAAGTTTATAAACCCACTACGCTAACAACTTTGAGGTATTTTCCAGGCCAGTTCTGCACGATATGGAACATCAAATAACATTAAAATTTGGGACCACCCTTGACTGACTTTCCGTCCAGGCTTTGGCTATTGTTCGCTTCATTTCGTCGTCCCCTGTCTCATACCTGTGGAGAAACAGACAAATGTAGAAACTATATATGTAAAAATGTCGGCCATTACTGAAGTTATTAACATTAAGCCTAGTTTACATGTGGTTGTAAATTGTGATAGCTCTTCTGAGAGTATCTTGCACCAGGGTTTATATATAAGCAAATAAATGGAGCATTTTTTTTTCGTCAAGTACAAGATAACTTAAATGTGTTTTATAGTTTTGTGGCGGATTCATGTTTCAGTTTGTTTTATTTGGGATACTCGCCTTACTACTTTTTGGAAAATGATACCTTTTCGGTCTAGGTCCCGGGATA
This sequence comes from Listronotus oregonensis, assembly GCA_019359885.1. NCBI lineage: Eukaryota > Metazoa > Arthropoda > Insecta > Coleoptera > Curculionidae > Listronotus > Listronotus oregonensis. The sequence goes on from JAHBCN010011919.1 coordinate 2,468, forward strand.
AACGAGCTGACCCTGTCCAGCCCTATTGACCCTATGAACTTGCGGATCGCCGACAACAAAAAAGAAAAGAACCCCCCAAAAATCACAAATATTAATCTACGTTTCGGTGGCAAGTCGGCCACCGTTGTCAAGATAGAAACTAAAACAAAAAATTAAACTAAATCTTAAGAAATTTTTCATCTAAAACCTTGGGAAATTTTGATAGCTTTTTACTTTTTTTATGACGTTTTGTATAGTATTCAAAAGACCAAAAAGATGGGTGGTATGGTGTGTTAATTGATTTTGAAGTAAATTCAGGTTTTTAGTTTTTTTTTTTTTTTTTTGTTTTAGTTTCTATCTTGAAAACGGTGGCCGACTTGCAGCCGAAACGTAAATTAATATTTGTGATTTTTGGTTTTTTTGGGGATTTTTTCTTTTTTGTTGCAGACGATCTGCAAGTTCATAGGGGTCAGACTGGGTCAGCTCGTATACCTCGGGACCTGGACCAAAGAGGTCCCATTTTCCAAAAAGTAGTAAGGCGACTATCCCAAATAAAACAAACTGATACAACATAACTTGCTGCATACTTTTATACGCGTTTATGCTAAACAGTTTATTGAAATAGTATACTAAAATGTCTCGAAAGAGCCTTGCGTCCGAAAGTAAGATTTACTGGCAATGTAAGTATATTTAGAATTATAAATAACACTTAAAATTGTAGTTATTTACTGGTCAAATTAAAAAAACATACATTAATAAGCTATCCTCGGTCGCTGCCATTGAATTTTTACATACAAGGAATTTAAAGGTTTTAAATATTCTGAACTTTTATATGATTTTTCTGATTCTTGACCTTTTTTTTGTTTTTGGAGTATTTCAATCTTGCTTGCAATTTTAGAATTGCTACAACTCGGGACGCGTATTGGCATTGTCTTCCATGGCACAACGTAACCTTAGAAAAAAGTATGTCAAATCACTAAAGACAACGGCTCAACGATTTACTTATAAAATGATGGACATTCTGCATAAGACAACACCAGATAAATATGGAAGAGTTTGAATGCAGTAGATTTTGTCACGAGTATGAGGCACAATATCTTTTGTTCCTTGGCGTACAGATTATATGTCGTGGCCAGGGTCCAGACAAACATGTATATGTCCGTCGTTTTAACCCAGAATTTAATGGAAGGTAGTTCAGAGGTAGTAGTTATTTGCAAAACGTTTGTGGTGGCACAACCGCGTTGTCTAAAAGGTGCCGTGAAATGTAATTCATGTTTTGGTACTTGCAGAATGGTGATAGAACTGGAGAAAAAATGGGATAAACATCTGAAAACCCGGCTCCCATGGTACCTAGTATTTAAGCTTCTTTCAAACCTTTATGGGGTTTGTTTATTGCAACGCTGGGAAGAAGTGTGCATTTAATAATCACAAAAGTATATTCAGTAATGGCCCTAGTCACAACATTAATAAATATAAAAATAAAATCGTATAATGAGTGTGCAATATATGAATGGAAATAGTACTTTTGGGGGTAGGTTTATTTTAAAACACGATTTAATGATCCCTGAACTAGTACTTATTGACATTTATTTTTTTTATATCTTGTTTAACTGTTTTAAAATTTTCTAATAACTAAAAATTAATGGTTTGACTATACCGAGAGAATATAGAGAGATAGGTAATTCGGCTGCTAATATGAAGTTCAATGATTTAAAAAATTCGTAACTCAGCCGGAGATACGACAAAGAGAATTATTTATTATTTTTACATTTGTGTGATTTTTAAAAAAATAGATACAAAGATAAAAAAAAATCATAAAGCAATAAATGTTATAATGTTTCAATTTTTAAACTGCTTGATCTAAAATATTCAGTTCTTGAAAACGATTCTTTTTAGCTGTGATTATAGATAAAAGACATATACTGGCAAAACAGTAAAAAAAATAGCAAATACGAATTTAATTAAGACTTAAAACGATACAATGGATTTTGCAGACTAATAATAAGGAACAATCAAACGACAAGCATAGTGGTGTTTAAGGGTAATACGTATTTATATGTACAAATTATATAAAACACAAAAATTAAAAGCCAAGCTACATCTGTTCATATACCTAATTTCCGGGAACTTTGACATTATATATCAATTATATTTTTATAGTTGGATATACAGCGTGTTTAGTTTGCAAAATATATTTTTCTTATGCTTAAAAATAAAAAAATACATTTAATTTAATTGTGCGGTATAATGACATTAAAAACTAAACCTTAAGTCACTATTAGAACTGAAAGTAATGAACATCAAGGTTGTTTGAACCGAGTGGTTAAAGTGGAGGGGAAGGGTAAGAACTTCTGGGTTATAGTCTGTCTCAAAGTATACCGTGTTAGCTCTTGCCTTCATTTATGAATTATACCTGCCGACAGCAATAAAACTGCGGATCGGTAGATATTAAAGGACAGAACATTAGGGACGGACTTTAATATAAAGATTTATAGTTTATTTAGGTAAGTATAATCTTAAAATTACATTAAGAAATTAAATATATGCAAAGTTTTAATAAATTTATAACTGAATTATATATACATAATTACATTTTTAATCTATATATCTAAATCTAATTCTGTTTTACTATCAGATTCATCATTAAGATTAATTACAATAGGATTTATATTGTTTTGGATAGAAATGTAAGAGTCCTCAATTTTTATAATGTGCTGTAGTAAATTTTTCCAGCTCTCAACTGGTATGTTAGTAATTACATTTTTTATTAAATTTATAACACTGGGACTTAAAGTAGGTGTAACATTTTCTGTTCTGATCTTTGATTTTACTTTGTTCCACAAATGCTCTATGGGGTTAAACATACAGTGATATGGAGGAAGCCCAACCTGTTCAGCCAAATTATCACATACATATTGTTTTTTAATTGCATATGAATTTAGGACTTCCAAAAGATGGTTTTTTTAACTGAATTCAAAATAAATATCATTTTCTAACAAATATTCCTGGATTTCAGTTTTTGAACTTGATGAAGCTGTTGCTTTGTGTAGCAGACGGCTGTGGTAGCTTGCGTTATCCATGACAATAACACTGTTGTTTGGAATATTTTTTAAAAGATAATTTTGAAACCAGTTTTCAAAAAGTTCTGCACTTGCATTTTCATGATAATCCAAGCTAGAATCCTTAATATTCTTTGCAGACAACAGCAAGCAGTTTGGGGCAAATCCGTCTTCTGAACCAGCGTGTATTATGGTAATGTAATGCGTTTTCCTTTATTTGAAGGTGCTTTCGTCTGACAGTTTTGACTGGAATCAACCCATCCTTTGGATACTGTGTCGTGTGTATCGAACCATGTTTCATCAAGGTAAATTATGGATCTGTTTTCTAACCTATATCTTTTAATTTCTTGAAGGTAATTAAATCTCCAAGTGCGTAATCTGTGCGATTCCATTACTACTTGTCTTTTGTCTATTTTGCGGTATTTAAATCCCATTTTACAAACAACTCTATGGAGGGTGGCACGGCTAATATTTATATTGGTGTCGTCTTCGTCTAGCTTATTTTTCAGTTTATCAAAGGTAGGAATAATTCCGCTTTCATAAAGACAATATATTTTCCTTCTTATTAGGTCCTGATCACTATTGTCTATACAGTGAGATTGAAAATCACTACGTTTTTTTCTTTTGTTCAATTCTTCACTAATAACAATATCCCTTATCGATGATATTGGAGTTTTTGTAAGTGGACAGGTTTCTTTTAAAGCTTCTTGTTTAATTAGACCTCTACTGATTAAATTTTTATACACATTTTTCACAACCTGTTTTGCATCTAATGACAAATGATTTCGACGCGACATAGTTATATTCTCGTAAAACAACTTTTTTAAAACGCACAGTAAAAACGGTTATTCAACACTGCCACTAAAATATTAGCCAAAATATTTATATGCCTAATGGTTAATACTCAAGAAATACCTGGCCCACCCAAAGGTTTCTGTTTTGTGTCTGTTGTCTGCTTATTTTGAAGGAATGTTTTCTACTTATGGACTCGTACATTCAGATATAAGAAACAGACTTGGCAGTGACAAAGCAGCTAAACAGTATTTCTATTTATGCATTATAACACTTGGGGTTTTTTTGTTTAAATTAAGTTTTAATTTTTTTAAAGTTTTTTTTATAGGTAGTTTTTATAGTAATAATTTGGGGTCTTTTCTAATACGTCTCCGCATTTTTACGTCTGAAATATAATTGGGGAAAATAAAAAGCCGCTTTGCTAACCAGAACTAACCATGACCGACTAGAACTTAGGCTTTTGAATTTGTCTAAATTATTTGTAGAAGTTAAAAACAAAATTTTAAAACTTTTTTAAATTAATCACGATTTAAAAAAATAATATTTTTTAAAATCATGATTTTAATCAATTGATTTTATTCATCTCAACCCTGATTAGTATAAAAACCTCCTGGTGCGCAATTCATGTACTGTAGTTTTGGGTGGTTTTCACTAGAGTGCGCAGTTCGAGGCCGCCCTAAGACATAGGCGTGGTCTCAGTGTCGCCATGTTGAATATTTGGAGTGTTGATGCGTAATCAGAAAAGTGATATCTCTTTGATAAGTTGTAGTTTTTTTATTCCCCCTTTTAGGTCTTAATAACACGGTAAAATATTGTCAAAGTTTATAAAGAGCCTATTTTAAAGTTAAATGAAATTTTTAATTGTTAATTTCGCAAACTAAAGTTTGTAATATATGTTTATTAAATAATAAATGTCAAAACTCCCGTATTTGGTGATGAACATTACCTCTATAATGTGGATTATGATGTCTGCAAAAATAAATAAATTATAATTAAAAGAGCATACCAAATAAAATATGAATTATTAACTATTTACTTTTAATAAGTATCTACACAATGTTCTAATAGAATAAGAGCAGAGATAAGATAAAGAAACTGGTGAAGTATCTTTTACATTGCAGATATTTACCTCTTAAGTCTACATAACAAAATTTAAGCTGAAATTCAGTTAGGAATGAAGGTTAATAATTATAATCTCTTACCAAATTTTCATCCTTCAGTAATCTACAAAATGGCGGTCATGTTGTGTGTATACAGGGCGCATCGAAAACGAAACATATTATTTTTAGCAATTTTCCAAATCTATATTTAAGGTAGTTCTCTCGTAAAACGACTTTTTTAAAATATTTTAATGAAATTAAAATATGGAGTTACTAAAAGTGTCTTTTATCTAATTCTCTTGAAAAAAAATGAAGATGGATAGGATATAATACAGGTTTTATATTAGAAATATCTTGTAAATTTTTAATATCAAAAAATATACAGGGTGGTCCATTTAAAGTATCAAAAGTCACGTCGTTTTCGGTGAAACTGGTAGTGATAGGCATCGGATCATTTGAGTGACTTCAGAAATTGTTTAAAGTCATAACTATTTTTTTTGCTTAAACACAAATTGAGTAGTAAAGACGCTTTTTTTGAAATATAAAAATAATCAATCAGCTAATTGGTTGCCAAGATACAAGCAGTTAAAGTCGACAGACATTTACAGCGAATTTATAAACAATAGCAAATATCAATTTTTTGCATATGATTTATATGGAACTAGATGAAAAGCCTGTCTCCGCCAGGCGAGAGACAATATTAAGTAGCCTCTGTCTCTGTAAGACGCCTTCCGTACGGCTAACGGTAAAAAACACTTTTTTGCTCCTATTTTTGTCCCGGGGCGAAATTCAAAAACGGGCTTCGTTAGGTTCTAGCCACTGCTAAAGACTACCACTGTGCCAAATTTCATGATTTTAGCTCAAGCCATAACTTCAGAATCACGTGGACAGACAAATAAATATATATACCTACCTACATATAAATATATCCACATTAGCAAATTATATATATATATATATATATATATATATATATATATATATATATATATATATATATATATATATAAAATAGATTATTGCCTTATTTTTATTAATATTTTACTAATTAGGGGATACTGGGGTAATAGGAACTTAGGGTAATAAGAACCGCCCCCTATATCTGGGGTTTGAATAGTTTTATTCACTCAACACAAACTGTGTGTGTGTAAGGCTATTCTAGGTGTTATCAGAATAATTTGTAGTATAATATTTTAACAATGTTTTTAAAAGACCTAAGACACATAATTCGGTCATAAGGCTATGGCTACAAGATTTTAGGTGCATAATGTAAAAAATTTAGTTTTTTACTGTAGATCACAATTTATATGTCTTGTTTATTTTTTCCTCCTACTTAAAAATGTACAGAAACTATTTTATCTTTTTTTTTTAATAAATGATAGTCATATTAAAATTTTTGTTTCCCTAATTCACCTGCTTCTCTGACCCATAATTCTGATGAATGAAAAAATTGTTTAAAGACTTCGATAATAAAATACAACATTTTAAACTTCTCTAACTTTTTTTTTGATGAATTTTTGAAAAAAGAATTTTATATTTTTAACTCTAATACAAGTGACAATGGTAGCAGTTTTGGTATCTTAATTTTTGCTTAACAAATTGTTAAATATAATCCATTGAAATACCGCAACAACTAACAATTAAGTGACCTATCTCCTAAACCGATTTTCCGATTAAACTTTTTTTTCTCAGGGTAAAAGGAACATTTGAGAAAAATTTCTTATTATGCCAGGACTGCATAAATACGAGATATACAGTTTAACACAGGCAAGTTCTTATTAACCCGGTAGGGATAATAAAAACATTTATATGTGGTAATAAGAACATGCGTTTTTCTCTTTAAATTAAAATGATGTATTTATATACATATGTCCGTCCTTCCTACAAAGGAAGGATTCAGGATATTGCTTCTGCAACAAAAAACCTGGTATCACATTTTTTTTAATATCTTACCAAAATCAAACCACTAAAATTTTTAACCAGTGTCCCCTAAATGATTTAAGATCAAAAACATATATTTTTTGCCTAAAAAAAATTGTTTTAGCCATTATTGCCCTCATTGATTGTTCATAACTTTAAACAATTACTGGGGACAGCCCAATGATCCTTTTTTATTAAAAAAAATCGTTTGGATGCTTAAAATCTACAGTACATTTAAAGAAAATTGTCATCTTCAAGAATCTGTAATTTCAAAAATCAAAAAACTTAAAGTGCATTGCTGAAAGTTCAAATTATTTGCCATTTCCCACACACTCATAGAAATTAATTGTAATGAAGTTAAAAGGATGAAAATAAGGTAAAATACATACCTAAGATACTTTATTTGAAAGCATAAAATTAAAAGCCATATGAAAAATTAATACTTACATGTTTTTCATTAAATTCATCAGACTGGCTGATGGATCAGACTTGTCATCGGAATCGAAGCTCGGCATTTTCTTGTTTTCACTTGCCTTTTTCTCCCACTCAGTCACGTGGGACCAATGCAAGTCTTCTTTTTTTGCTGCGTTGATTAGGATAAGGTCATTTTTAACCTAAATAACAATAATTCGATTTGGGTGTGATGTGAAAATAAATAGTAATAAGTAGATATTCTAGGTAAATTTATCATCTATCTCATTACCAGTAAAAAGACCAATAACATTAATAAGACTAGTTTATAATGTAAACAATAAACTTACCAACTTAAAAAAAAATAATGAAACTTTCTTTACTAATTTAATCAAAAGTTTTTTTCCTTAAATATAGAATGGACACCATCTATGATAAAGCAGGTGTCCTTATTTAGTTGGCATATATGTTCCATACCTATGATGGTGAAAAATAAGCAAATAAAAGTTTTTTAAAATTTATCTACCTTGTATGTGCTGTTCTTAGGTTCAATGGTGTACAAAAGCTGAGTGACCTTGAAGACGTAGTCTTTATTTTCAAGGTTTTTTACTTTCAGCTCCAAAGACTTCTCCTTAAATTCGCACTGGACGTTCTCTGCAGGCACTGTGTTCACTTTTGGCAAGGTTATGTAGAATTTGACGAATTTCTGGCTTTGATCCCAAGCTGAAACATATACATAAAGTAAGACTGAAATCTAACCAGTGGCGTACAGTCGATGAAAGCAATGTTGTCCCTATAATCATGAATCAACTAAAAATCTACCATAGAAAGTTTTGAAAAATATTTATTTTATTTTATTTATTCCCTAATAAATTGCAAGTAGTTCCGTCACACCTAGTATAAAAACATGAATCCTCGTTTTACACCTTTTAATTAGCAATCAGGTTCACAAACGTTTCTATGGTAACAACAATGCAGCATAACTATGCTATCGATTTAACTGTCTCTGTCAATTACTGAATGTTTCAAAAGTCGATTATAAACTGGCCCTAGTGGAGTTTCGTCCCGCCTTTCATAGTAATGTAAAAAAAATAGAAAGTTCTGGAATTAGCTGGAAGAATACAATGCTAGTAAAGTGCAACATATGGATGGCTCCAGCCAGGACACGTCACAATGGCCGTCGAAATGGGATAAAACTAAGGTAATTTATCTGAACAAATTATTAACCTAAAATAAATAATTCTTACTTCCTACATTTTTATCAACTAAACAAACAATTCTATCTTTCAATTCTTTACACATATACACGTTTTGTTGGACGTTCACGGTAGACAGGATAACTGATAAAATTATGTACTCAGTTGAATGTTGAGGTTAGGATTTTTTTTCATCTTTTCTTCCAATTAGTTTTGCATAATAGAGTAAATGTGGTACCGAAAGTAGTGAAAAATATGCAAAGAAAAACAAGTATTTGGAACTTGAAAATCAAAAAAAATTATATGCTTTACGTCAAAATTTCATCGTATCATAACAAGATTACTTTTGATTATTTTGGTAATTTTTAACTTATTTAATTTTCTTATAGGAGGGTTTTTGGGGCGCTTATAGCAAATCCGCCAAACACTTAATATTTTATAGGCAACATTTATTTTTATGTTTTATTAGAAACAAACCCTTCCTAAAAAATTGTATTTTTACTTTTAGAAAGTTAACAAAATTTTCTAGAGATTTATAGACTCATTAAATTAGAATTATTTTTATAATTAAATTTAAGGAAATAAAGGAAAAAACATGTAATACAAGTTAGAACATTATGCCAAACTTTATTTTTGCAGTACCTAATACATCTGGAAGGTTACTTTATAATAAATACCAATTATACTAGGTTTTGGATGACTTTTTGTAGCTAGTGCAGTGCACACCTTTTTCAATGGTATCTATAAGGGATCTAACGATGCATTTACAACATAATAATAATAATAAAAAAAAGAAAAAATCTCATTTTGGGACAATAATAAATAAAATGATTGTAAACTTTATTTAATGCCATTCAAATTAAAAACAGGGTGCATTCAATTGTTTCGCACATTTTGTGGTACCAACGTGTCTAAAAAAAAATCCTAAACAACTTTGTTACCTTTTTAAAAGTAAATAAGTAATACACTTTTTTTGGAGGTGTTTTTTATTATAAATAATTACTAGAGAAACATAAAAATAAATTTATCCTATAAAATAATCGGTTTGTTTTTGGATTAAGTCAAAGTGGGTCGTCATAACTCAAAAACTAAAAGGTTCCTACAAAAAATAACTTTAGATTCATGATCAAGGCCCCAAAAAACGTCCCTATTAGATTAACAATCATGACTAAAGGTTTTGAATCAGATGAAAGTTAATCTGATCACCCCTATGGACACTCAGTAGTTATTAAGACTCTAAAAATTAATCTTTAAAATATTAAGAAACGGAGTTGTACATGATGTAGGATCATAATTAGGTAACTAAGATTGGTTGACATATTTTCCTATTCATGTAATGTAATAAAATGTGTTTTTCCTTAAGTACATGCTAATCAACTGTAAGAAGCTATCACTGAACTTTTTTTTGGCATATTTGCTCAATACATTTAATGTCGGGGTTATTAATAATCATTTTTGTAAAAAAATGAGTGGAAATGATTTAAATCAGGTATAATGTAAAGTACAGAAATATAACTTACCATAATTATTGAGTTTGACTTCGTAAGGAATATTCGTTGTTCTGATGGGAAGTTTAGGTACTTCAACCGGAATTTCGATCTTTGTTTCCTGCTCTTCCAATCTCAGAACTTCTGAGACCAGTTTCCTCTTCTCGATACTCAGAATATCTTTCACCTTTTGCCTGATCGCATGTGTTTCAAGATTCTCGATTTCAGCAATGTCTTTTTTTAACTGAAAATGTAATACTCGTTTAATGAAATATAAAGAAAAATGTTTTGGTTCTTACCTCCTCTATTTTACTAGCCATTTTCGAACACCTTTACGCGCCCTTTGCTATTTACCTTCTATAATCTAGATCTAGATAATCGTTGAAAAATCCAGAATATCGACCGGTGTGGAAAGACAGATGTCAAACAAAATTAAAAAATAATAAAAATCATTTGTCGGTACAAAATCATTTCTTTCTTTGTTTAAGAGTATTTTATAAACAGAGATAAAAATACACTTCTAATCAGCTTTTAAGTGTTGCTAAATTTGACTGCGTACAGTGTTGCTTACATCATATTGCCTAAAAAATGATAAGCTGGACTAAAATATCAGGGCTCGTATTTTTGAATCGCGTTTGGGGAGAAATTTCGTGGGAAAGAGTGATGTTGGTCCAATGATATGGGTATAGTTACATTATTAAAAATAACTCTCATTACTTAAAAATGATTGGAAACTTTTAGGCATGAATGCGAAATTACGCATTTTCGGGGCTTTTGTGGGTGGTGAGGGTGATTTAGTATATAATAAGGAATGATATAAGCGACGACGCATAATTGGATTTATAAGTGGATTTATATTATAGATTCTTTGACCGTCAACGTAGAGTCTTCGATCTTCAAAAAGAATCTGCGACTGCACATGGTGGGTAAAAAAGGGTATTTGTTCCTGTAATAGCTTTATCATTCCTATCACAAGCCAGTGTGGTATATGATGGAGATTCTATTGCCTGAAAAAGTGTACTGCAAAAAATATGAGATATCGCGAATTGGTTCGGGGTTTTTCGGTATAAGATTAACAAGAGTAGCTCGGCAGGATGACTAACTACCCATAAAGCACCCCCAGACCAAGGAGAATTAGGATAGTGCTCTATCATTCTCCTGACGATAGCCCTCTTTCTTTTCCAAAAGTTAATTATCCGGAGCCCCTGCGAAATCCAACTGTTTTATAATTGTTGGGCAGTGTCGGGAAAGTAGCTTGGGATAGAACTTGGAAAGCCTAAAAACTAGCCTTTTCGCCGAAGATACCTTTAAATTTTAACCTGCAAAGTAACTTGCTTTTAACTGGATTAAAAACTGTCCACGGAAACTTAAAATTACCTACTACTAGGATCAAATAACTTAATTTTTCAGTTCACGGACTTGTCTAAATTTATTATTCTTGCAAAATATTTGCATTAAAAAATTTTTGTTTGTGTTTACATTGAAGAGACACTTCATAGTGGATAGTGAACTAGTAAACTTAACCCACCGACTATACTATAAACTACACAGGACGGCTCAGTTCCATTTAACGTACGTTGGAAAATTTGGGGGTAGCGGGGAGCGGCTGTGACGTCACTACTTGTGCTAGATTGTTTTGAGTTTTGTTTACATTCATTTGGCTATTTGATCATGTGTGTTTTAAAAGGTTTTCTGGTTTCTTTTGTGAATTTGTTAAACATTTGGCGCTAATTAAAGTACTTTAAATGTAATTTGGACTAGAGAAGACAAATAAACATTCGTTTTGTTTTGTTAATTGTGTGTAACAATTCGATTTAGGACAAAAAAGGTAAATATAATTATTTACTATCCTTCTCTTTAATCTAAAGACATTTTTAAATGTATAAGATCCAAATTTTCTAAAGGTGTATGGAGGGCCAATGCTGTAGAACAAAATTGTCCAGGCGTACAGGGCAACGAGAATAGGGGAATCGGCCCCGCGGAGTTTGCACAATGAATCGTAGGTCAGGTCCGGACTTCCATAATTCTTTATTACCATGTATAAAGGTGACATCACGTTCACTGTTTTTTAAATTATTTTTGCACAACATTTTTGGTTATTTATACGATATACTACTATAGAATATTTAAAATGATTGTGTATTATTGGATTTTATATCATCAAATTTAAGATGGAAAGAACTGATGGCACCACCTTACAGCTTTCTATTCAGCTGGTTGATATTTTTTGGAGTTTCGTATTTTTACAAAAATTCTTAATAAAATAATTAACAACACGATTTTTTAAAATAAATTTCAAACATTGTATGATAGTTTTATGTAATTATCAGGAATTCTGTGATAAAAGAAGGGAAAAATAGTGTAAAAGAGTTTATCCTATTTATCATATTTAAGGATTAATATCTGAAAAATAAAAGGTTGGAGAAAAACACTTACTTTAGATTTGTAATTAGCGCCTCTGTAAGCAAAAAATCATCGAAATCGGCAATGGTCCAAAAAATTTAAAATTTACCATAATTTGAACTGGTTGTTTGTGTTTTAGGATAATACAATATTTTGTAAATTTATAATTTGTATAAAAGTACAATAAATTTAACAAGAAGTGTAGAATTTTTTACATAAGAATTTTTTTATATCGTCAGACATTCCACCAAGGCTTTAATACTAACGTACCGTTAAGTGTGGTAAAGCGGAGTACACCAGACCTAAATATTTGGAGAAGGTAAAACTTCTGCGGATAGCAGATTCCAGTCTAGACACTCTGGGATGATGGAACAAAGAAAGTGGGAAATTCGAAGCCTCTTAAGTTGGAGTGTAAAAGGATACATAAAAGTGACACTACGTGTTGCTCTGTCAGAGGAATTATACTTGCCAACTCCTCGGAGCAGAGGTCGTAAAAATACCTATAAAAATGTAACATATTCCCTCCAGCCCGTCGGTGGGAAAGAGAAGGACGCATTTCTGTAAATGTAGGATCAGTAATAAGACGAACAGATCTATTTTGAATGGAATCAAGAATGATAAGAGTTGTAGGAAATACCATTGCCCAGACATGAGAACAATATTCTAAAGATGGTCTGATTAGAATACAGAGTATACAGAATAGACTGTTAGAAATACCTACTGGCTCAAAAGAGGAATCCAAGCTTTTTTAAAGCAGCTGAGACTATGGATGTAATGTGTTTGTGTCAGTTAAGGTTGTTCTCAAAAGTAAAGTCAAAATTATTAATTTACTTCTTTTCGCGACACCAAACATGACTGGGTTTTGAAGCATTAAACTGAACAAGATTTTTGGAGCCCCAGTTCAAGATTAGTTTATGGTCTTATGAAAGTGATATTTGTATTGACTTGCGCTTGTTTTCCTAATAAGGGGTATTCCGGGTATGTTATGCTTGGATTTGCAAGACAAAACCATATACCTTTCAGGCATTTTGTTACGATATTGTAAGTAACAAACAATAAACACAAAATTATAGTCACAATTAAATAAACCAATAATCACTAAAATATGAAAGTTTATATCAATCCACAAAATAAAATAACACAAGGCAAAACAATCGCTTGGAAGGGTTGATGAGACAACGGCACACCGCGGGTATGGTTTCATAAACACCGTACCGTCGCACACGAAAACCGGACTCCGGCTCTGTCAAAAGATAATGTGTTGCCTGTCTACAAACTGTGTGTAGGTAGGCATTACATTACAATATTTTGGGAAATTTTGTCACTGCGCAGAATCGAGGGAGCCTCTCATGACAGTTATTTTCATAGCGAGCCGAACACTTTTTGATCGAATACGCCATAGTATTGGGCTTTTTTAGTGGGAGTAACATTCCGGTCTTCCTTACTGTCACTGCTTAATTGAGCACGAAGCTGAGAAATGTCGAAGACAACTTCGAAATCTTGACTTACAAATTGGGGGCTGTTATACCCCCAAATTGCTTATCTCAGGCATTCGCCAGCTCTCCCCGTTCCAGACATACGTTGTTGTCAACGTGAGCTTTTCCGTGCTTTGTAGGTGGAACTTTTCGATAGTCGGGCTCTGTAACCCCCAGAAATTCCAAACTTTTCCAAAACTTAAATTCTTAACTAAAAATTATCGATGCAAGGCACAAAAAATGGCGATCCGACAAAGGACTGCTACTGGTATTACGTATAACCGCTTTCTGTCAGTAACTGTCACTTCCTGTTGGGCGCGCATCCATCTTCCGCCATAAGAAAAATTCCTCGTGCGTTGGCCCCACAAAAAATAACAAGTATTATAGGAATCTTCGCTTAGCCCCAGAAGAAAGACTCCATCGTTTGGTATGAGTTTCTCCTTGATCTTCGAGGGTAAAAACACTTGATACGGCTCCTTCAACCGCCTGCCCCGAAAAAACTGTGTAGTTTTTCTATCGCGCGAACTTCAGTTTTCGGAGGTCAAACAGGAACTGACTTCAAAATCTTAGTTCGAAATATTTTTTTCTCCAACTGTCAAAAAATTTTGACATTTTTGTACTATTTTCTAGTGCAAAAGCTATTAATTCTCATACCGTACAAAAATGTGCTCGTTGCTTAGCAACACTTTTAATCCTGAGATTAAAACCAATTGCATTTGAGCTCTCTAATTGAAATTTAAAGAAAAAATCATTGTCTCTTACAAACTTAGTAAAACAAACTAATTGGGCAACTATATATATGGGTATTAATTTTTTATTTAGATTGATATTGAATGTACAATTGGAACTATTATTGGCAAAATTCAAAGCACCACTGAAATTATCACTAACAGTTTTCGAACAGTCCAAAAGATTTTCAGTAATGTTAAAACAACTCAACATATTCTCCGTAATTGTAGATGAAACATTCGGGGAAATATCTGAACACATACTTGTACTTTCTTTGTCAGTTAAGCAATATTTTTCTGGAAGTATTCTCTTTGTTGATACGTGATTCTTCAATATATCCTTCTGCTACCGTTCTTGACTTCCAACCACCATGTCTTTTAAGACAAGTGAGGTCACCGCCAGCATCAACAAGAAGTGTAGCAGCAGATGTTTTTCTTAACGAATGTCCAGTATACTCCTTCCAATTTTCTAACTTCAAAAATTTTCCAATGTCTTGCGGCACGGCACTAATTTTGTGAATACCAACAACTATTCTTTGACAATTCCCATTGACATACTTCAAAAATAAACGACGTTCCTGGAAATTTGATGGCCGTAGTGCAACATATTTTCGAAATAAACGCAAATAATGATCGCCTATAATGGTACACGAACGAGGTTTCTTGTTTTTTGTCTGCAAAATTTTTATGATTAAGACTGAGCCCATATTTTCAATATCATCAATTTTCATATGAACTAGTTCGTCACAACGCATAGCACAATTCCTAATACTAGAACAACCTAGAAAAAATAAGGAAAAATCAAACTTAAACTGATCTTCCTACTTTCAAAATATTCATTATATTACATTCATCATCAAATATACATTATCAGGTGCTGTATCCAAGAATCGATCCACTTTCTCCTTTGTAAAAACCTTAGACTTTTTAGGTATATATATCCATTACTTTGTCTTTTTAACAATCCTCGTAATTTTGGATATTTACTAATATCCACATCATTTTTGATATTCAGTGTGGATCGCAGAATACCATATGGATCAGTATTCTGGGGTGTGGATGGCAACATTGAATAATGTGACCAAAGAGTGGATGGCTTGACGCTCTTCGTTAAATTTGAGACATACACTATAAGAACACTCTCCGCATAGATTTGCACATTTTTCGTTACATCAATTCATAATTCGCTAGTGGCGGCTCCTCCATTGGGTCATTTGGTCAATGACCTCCCAATATTTTCGACTAATATTTCCGAACAAAAACATAATAATGATATAAATAAAAAATATATATTTTTTTCAATCTTTTAAACTTCCCTTTATTATTCTAAGCATATTAACTCGTTGACCGATTACTGGATTCCACAAGCTTCGCGCAGCGATCTCCAGATTGATGGTTTCGTTGGTTTGCAAAAAACCGGGCTGCCAGCCAATACTCACCGTATTGTGTTAAACGGAGCCGAGTCGAGTATTTCCGATCTAATTTACGATTGGGCGATTTCGGCTGCTTTCCGAAGCAGTGTAATCGCATCGCAAATGCCTAAAGGTATGGTTCCTTCCACGCGGCCGTCGCATGCGACTGCCGCAATGCGACTAACGCATGCGGCCGCCGTTTAATCAGGTGGTTTTTTAGGACCGCTGCTCCTCAAACTCGCGATAGCAAAATTATTAGTGCTAAGGGAATAATCTTTGGTGAAAGTCGTGATGGATGATCTAGCAATATATTTATTATTAGAAGAAGAAGAGGATGACAAATACTATTACAATTAGGCAACCTGAAACATAGAAATGCTCCTATAAATCCAATATTTAAGCAAAGACGCGATTGGGGTTGTTTTACTACATTAATAAATCGATATCTGTAACAGAATGAATTAAAATTTAGAGAATATTTTAGACCGAATAAAGCACAGTATAATTTTATTCTTGACGTAATAAAAGGATATAAAGTCCGAGCCATACAACAAAATTCTATATCCAATAACCTCAGAGGAAAAATTAGCCATTGTATCAAGGTAACTGTACAAGGTGTCTCAAGTTCGAGCCTTATCATTAGGATCTCAGAAACTTGAATGCGCAATTTGATGCTAATCAAAATGCCACCTTAAAAGTTTAAAAATTTCGACTACTTCCGAAGACTTTTGGAAAAAACCGATTAATCGTGATTTCGTTTTTATTTTTTGATAACTCCATTTAAACAGATGTAACAAAATAAATTTTACATTCCCATTGCTACTTTTTCTGTTCTACAAGATAGTGTCATCAGACGCACATACGACTGTGGCTACACTGCTTCTTCAGCAGTCCAGTCGCATCAATCGCAGTCGTTGACAGCGGACGCATACGACGGTCGCTCGGATCAAACCAGGCACATTTAAAAACATGAGTAGGAGTGCTTTGCGGCTAACGTAGTGCGTCAGCTGCATGCGGCGGCCGCGTGGAAGGAAACATACTTTAAAATTGAATCCTTTAGTCATGTTTTTTTTTTAACTAAAAATCAGTTAAGCCATATGTATTTGAAATTTTAACTAATGGCCTCCCCGAAAGATTGACCACGAGCCGCCACTGTAATTCGCTGATATGCAAGTTCATGAATTTGGCGAGATTTGGATGGCAAGAGATTTAAAGATACTGCTTCGGGACTTTCCAATATATCCGCAGGTATATTTGCATCGAGTTCAGGATTCATTTTCAAAGCAGCGTGAAAACTACTACAAAAATTATATGATTGATTCTTGATTCAAATGTAATAAATATGTAATTAGTACATCTTTATACTTGACACTCAATATTTACCAACAATAATGTACCTACCAGATATCCATGACTACCGACTTGCTATCGCTGTTATAATAGGCGTTCAAATTTATTACCAAATTATTAACGATTTTTAAATAACTAAATGTATTTATTTTGACTTGGTTGGAGAAAAAATAGTATATATCATACGGACTAAAAGTGCTTATTTTTACTCGCAATTTTGCATTCGATCGGCTGCGCCGCGCTTCGCCTCGCAACTGCAAAAATTGCTCTTAAAAAAAGATGTACTTTTAATCCTTATAATATAATATACCCAAGGGTGGTAAACTTAATTGTACATTCGCAACGCGAATGTATATATGGGACAGGGATGTTGTAGGTCGGTAGATTCCCCCAAAGTGCACTTTTTTGGAAAAAAATTCATAGTAAAAAAAACGGGATGAGATGAAAAGTTAAAATTTTCAGGAAAATTGGGGAACTTAATGGGGCACATGTCAAAAAATTTTGAAAACAATAGAAAATAGGTAAATACAGGATTTGGCAAAAAATGTGGGTTTTCAAAAATCGAGATGAGCGTCATCCATTATCTGTCCAGGGTTATATTTAATCAAAACAAAATTTTGCACACACGTCGATATTGGTCCTGTTTAGAACCCTATTGATTTGGGGCGCGATCCGATAAATAGAAAAAATTTAATCGAAATTTTTTGACTAAAAAATTGATCAACTTTGGGCACCTCTAGCTCAAAAACGGTACCTCTTATCGACTTGTGGTCGGTAGGATATGAAAGGGCAACTTTAGGACGCAAAGTGCCCCAATGGTCCTCTGTTTAGAAAATGCCGTTATCTAGGAGAAATTTTTAAAAATAAAAATCATGTCACGTTTTTGTCACATTTTGGTATGTTTTTAATTTTTTTCTCGAAAATGTGACCTTAAATCGAGAAAATGAATATGTCACCGTATTCCTTGCAAGGAGTTCCTTAAATAGAGATATAAAACTTGATCGTACTATTTCTACAGAGTGGTTTATAAAGCTTGAAAATTTTCGATTTTTTTCGAAAAAAACGGACATTTTTACACATTCATTTTTATTACGAAAAAACTATTTAAGCTAAAATTTTAAAATAATTAGGGCATATTAAAAATTCAAGTCGCTAGAGTAAATGCTTTCGGAGATATGAATTTTTGAAATTGACGCAAAAACTGTTGACTTTGATTGTAAATGCCGCTTTATTTCTAAATATAATCAAAAAACCTTTGCGCCATCCTTTAGATCGTCTAATTGCCTTTTAAGAATGTATTTACCATTTTTTTCTACAACGTTTAGAAATGGGTGAAAAACACGTTTAAAAAAACACTTTTTGCCCAAAAATGGCCATATTTTAACCTGTTAAATTCGAGTAGAAGGCTGTGACTCACTAGCTCCTGTCCACACCAGGAAGTCGAATGTACGAGGTTGGTTAAAAAATATATTAGCTGTCAGTTGGTTTTTAACTTGTATCTTTATTTCGTAATATTAAAAAAAATACGGTATACGGGTTAAAAATTATACTTGAATGAAAATTCAGAATTTTTCAGGACCCTATGCAGGATTTTACACGAAACTGTGCCGTATTTCGGTATAAAATCTCGCTAAATAAAGGTCGGTTTGGGACATTTACGAGGGAAAATAAAAATATATTTGCTTTCGCATATGCAGGTCATGGCCTGTGTTATTTTTATAAAAAAATGTGAATTATATACAAAGTATTTAGAAAGATAAATAAATAGGTTTTTCTTACACATTATAGAGGGTATTATAATAAACAAAAAAATATACAGAGTTTTTTAAAAGTTATATATTTTTAGCAAAAGTATGGGGATTTTAGTCCTATACAGGATGTTTTAATATTTTGGGACCAAAATTTCTACAGTTACGATGTGTGATATTATACAGCGTGTTTCGGTAAACGCGTTACTTTCTTATTATCTTTATTAAAATATTTAAATAATATACAGGTTTTTTAAAAAGTCATGTATTTTTAGTAAAAGAAGATGGATTTTAGAATTATACAGGATGTATGATATTATGTGAGGGTTTATATTTGTTTTTGCAAACATGGTTTCTTTCCGTTTTTAAATTATAAATTATACAGTGCGTGTAAAAGGGTAAATATGCTGGACTTTTTAATACATTATACAGGGTATACCAAAGTTGTACATTGTACATGTGTTTTGGCAAACATGAATATTTTATTTTTTTAATTATAGCACGGTGTCCCACGACGAACCGACGCGGTCGATTTCTCAAAAACGTCATTTTTGACATAAAATTCAAGATATGTCGAAAATGGTTAGACATAGGTATAGCATATTATACACGAAATATATCTAGAATTTACTGGGAAATCCAAAAATGCAATAATATATAGGGTATTCTATTAAAAATAAGGAAGTTAGCATCGACTTCCGGTAAAATCGGAAGTGCCACCATCTTAAAAATATTTTAGACGAGTTGCTCTCATCGATAGTAGTAAACCACCAAATTTTTAAAATTTTCCGTCGCTAATTTTTTAAGTAATCGACCGCGTCGGTTCGTCGTGGGACACCTTATATAGTGTGTTTGAGAAGTTAATCACTAAAAAGTTGGATATTCATTATAAAGACGGGATTTTTTTAAATTAAAAAATGTTATGCTAAAACAAGGGGGTTTTAGTGCTTTTGTGGATCTAATATACAGGATGTTTTATGTATATCTGACCCAAAACATGTAGAGTTAGGACATATACTGTGGTAGAAATTATGTTTTGTTAAATATGCTTTTTTATCCCCCCCCTGCTTTAAATTTTAAATTGTTTTTTAATGTTTATGTGATGCACCGATTTTTGGGCAAAATTATAGTTAAAAATTAAAAAGGGTATAAATATTTTCTTATTTACGATATTTACAACAAAAAATATAAAAAAGGATATATAATAGATGAAAATTGATTATAGCTTATTAAAAAATTATACAGAGTGTTACAAAAAATATATATATATATATATATATATATATATATATATATATATATATATATATATATATATATATATATATATATATATATATATATATATATATATATATATATATATATATATATATATATATATATATATATATATATATATAAATATATATATATATATATATATATATATATATATATATATATATCAAATGAAAATAAAATGTAAATAAATATATTATAGACGTTTGTTATTGCAATTGGAAAAACTATTTATTGGCAAGGTGCAAAGTATATGGTGGGGACAGCTGAATCGATTGCAGCGCTCGCTGTGGTCAAATTTTTTAATAAATCATGCTCAATTCAAATGTAAACTATTAGATAAAAATAATAAAAATGGTGCATAATAGTTTTTGTGTGCTTAAATGTCAGAATATTGGCAGAAATAGTTACTGCAAATTTTATACATTTTCAACTGCTAGTTGAAAACTAGAAAAAAGGTCAAAATGGATAAATACAGTTAAAAGAAAAAAGTAAGTAGCCGAATGACGTTCGGGTTTCGAGGTTAGGCGAACTTTCAAATTTGACGCAACAGGAAGAAAAACTTATCGTTTCTTGCCGTGTACCGCTTGTTCCTGCCTTTTCCTGAAGTTTTTTAATGATTTGCGAGTTTTAAAAAGAAAAAGGGGCTTTTTAATAGAGTAAGTACTGTCTGTGTAGTCTCCTGTGATTTAAAATAGAGAAAATGGTTATAAAGCCTTCAAGTAAGTAAATTTATATTAGTGTTAAGTAAAATGAAAAAGCCCTAGACTCGTTAGTTTGTCAGGTGATTTTTTACTTATCCAACCAATTGCCGATTTTTGTCTAGGGTTAATAAAAAAAACTATTCATCAATTAAAAATAAATTATTATTTTTAAAAAACCTGTTTAATATGTTACATTTTTAAATATATTTTTTTATTTTTTATTCTGACATTTGTTATGTTATTTAACTGTCATTTGCATTGATTACACCGGATAACCTTATTCCCCAATAATAAGGTCCGATGTCGAAACTTCAAGAACTTTTTTTTCATTAAAAACACACTTTTTATACTCACTGTCTAAGCTTTAAAATTGTTTATTCACTATTGATATTGTACTTCACTTTTACAGTGCTGAACAGGTTTATATATATTAATTTACGAAAAATAAATAAATATTATAGGTAATCTTACACCTCTCACATGGCTTTGAAGCATGATTTAATGCAGCCGTCAGATGTCGTTGTCATCGCGCACGGTGCCAATAGGATTAATGTATAATAATATATAGTTACTGAAAATTATTACAATAACTACACTGTGTGAGTCAAAAAATAATTATATTAAAAAACTTAAAATTTAAAAAAACCTTTAATTATATCTAAAAATCTGAAATATATTCTAAGATATGTATATTTTTGTACCAATTAATAAAATATGAACAAACGTTATATTGAGTGTATAAAAAAAATAATTTATTTTAAAGGTATGATTGGTAATTTGGAAAGTTTGTTTCATCTTTTGGGACTGTCTTAGGGCGAATATATTCCCTCTTAGTCCGAAGGAGTGAGAGATTTTAAAATTAATCACGTTTTAAATAAATGCAAATTGTTTGGTATGTACTGTAATTGTTTGCCATATAAGGTTTCTGACTTAAGTAGCATTTAGGGAATGTTTTCGGTAAATGGCAACAATGTGATCCATTGTTTTTTTAAAGTATATAGAGTTACCATGGTTACCTCGTGGAAGATTGCATTAGAGAGTGTTTCCAATGTGATGAAAAAATATGGTTACTTGGGAAATAACCCCTACTTTTTAATATAATGATATTTGCCTAAAACGGTGGACAAAGGGCAGAGAGCGAATGTATTTCTTGTTAACTTTATTACCCTTGTAATATACCTACTATTTTTAGGTTAAGTAAGAATCCAGACGTTTCGCTTTACACAGTCACATGAGTCACAGTTATATGGAAAGGACCAAGAATGGACACTTTATTTCACTTACTCTTTTTTCTATGCTTTATTTTTAACAAGTGTGCGTTAATATGAAGCGGAACGTTTATTAACTTATTTTTGCGAAAGTAAAGGAACTTATGCCCATTCAGTCAATTTTACAAATTTAAACAATTTTGATAAAAAAATACGTATATTCTGGGACTAAAGTTGATAGGTATAGTTTGTCTCAAAGTATACCGTGTTAGCTTTTGCATTCATTTATGGATTATACCTGCCGACAACAAGAAAACTGCGGATCAGTAGGTATTAAAGGACAGATCATTCGGAAGGGACTCTAATAATATAAAGATTTATAATTTATTGTTTATTTAGGTAGGTATAATTTTAAAGTTACATTAAGACATTAAATATATGCAAAGTTTTAATAAATTTATAACTATATTATCTATACATAATTACATTTTTAAACTAAATATCTAAATCTAATTCTGTTTCACTATCAGAGTCATCATTGAGATTAATTACAATATAGGATTTATATTGTTTTGTATAGAAATGTAAAAGTCCTATCAATTTTGCTCTAGGGATTCAACATACAGTATACGGAGGAAGACGTAAGACAGTATGCCCAGCCTGTTCAGCGAAATTACCACAACATATTTTTTAATTGCATATGAATTTAAGACTTCCAAAAGTTGCGCTCTTTGTAACTGAATTTAAAATAAATACATTTTCTAACAAATATTCCTGGATTTCAGTTTTTGAACTTGATAAAGCTGGTGCTCTGTACGCTGCGGTAGCTTGCGTTATCCATGAAAATAACACTGTTGTTTGGAATATTTTTTAAAAGATAATTTTGAAAACAGTTTTCAAAAAGTTCTACATTTGCATCCTCACGATAATCCAAGCTAGAATCTTTAATATTTTTTGCAGACAACCGCAAGCAGTTTGGGACAAATCCGTCTTCTGAACCAGCGTGTATTATGGTAATGCGTTTTCCTTTATTTAAAGGTACTTTCGTCTGACAATTTTGACTGAATCAACCCATCCTTTCGATACTATGTCGTGTGTATTGAACCATGTTTCATTAAGTAAATTATGGATCTGTTTTCTAACCTATATCTTTTTATTTTTTGGAGGTAATTAAATCTACAAGTGCGTAATCTGTGGATTCCATTACTACTTGTCTTTTGTCTATTTTGCGGTATTTTTAAATTCCATTTTCCAAACAACTCTATGGAGGGTGGCACGACTAATATTTATATTGGTTTCGTCTTCGTCTACTTCTCTTTCAGTTTATTCATGGTAGGAACAGCTCCGCTTTTATAAAGGCAATATATTTTCCTTTTTAACAGGTCCTGATCGCTATTGTCTATAGTCTATACGGTGAGATCAAAAATCACTACGTTTTTTCTTTTGTTCAATTCTTTACTAATAATAATATCCGGAAAAACGTAAACAAATTGCCAGATCTCAAAAACCAAAATCAGGAAATTACCTTGAAAATGAAAAAATTATTAAAAATATTGGTTTTTGTGTTAATATAGGCAACATCGATTTAAATATAAACACTTATTAATAACAGTTCAAGATTTTTAATAAAAAATGATAGTAAATCAGGTGTTGTACGGCACTCCAATATCATTTTATCTCTTTTCTGTAGGTTGTATTATTCAATAACGCGTTTTTAAACTGACTTGTTCAACAGCAATCGAATTGTGCAGTGCAATGAATACTTCAGATAATAAACAAAAATAGTTTTCCGGCTTTAAAATTAATTTTTACAATAAAGAATCATCGATTTATAAAAATGTAATTTATGGGGCAATGCCATAAACATTGAAAAAGTTATTATTTCCGGGTATTGTGTTGTTGTGCCGTATGTTTACAAGAACTATCCCTCCTGCCCCCTAACAATTAATGCCAAACAAGGTTTGTTTACTTTATTTCTATCCAAGAATTCGTTGGGACAGACTATACTAGGTTTACAGGAAGAGCTTTAAATCTAGAAGATACAGATCTACGTAAAAAGACGTAGAATTGGCTAAACAAAGACCTTGAAACTAGTTTTAATGGTTTTGGGCTAAACTAATTTGAATTGGATAAGCGATATATCACCACCGGTGATTTAATCGCCGTTATTGAAAAAAATCGCTGATAGCAAACGTTGACTAAAATCGCAAATAAGGCGATTGACTAAAAACAGCGATTTTTTTAGAATATGCGAAATCGCTCAACTAACTACCAGCTAATAGCTTTCATCCGTTGAGTGAAATAGAGCAAAATGCAACGTATTTTATTCCAAGAGTTCTCTATTCTATGAAGTAGAATTACAGTTTTTTATAATATTTTACTGAGTTATTCCATATAGTTAACAAAGAGGTGTGTTTTACTAAAAACCATGTTTCCTAGTCACAGCTCGAGTTTTACAGTTTATGATCAGTACAATAGGAGGCAGGCAGGTGAAATTATGCAGTAACAAAATGAATCACTCGAGAGCGCTAATAGTCGCAAATGATGAAGACACTAGTAGGCGTAGTGCGAAAAGTCGCGATCGGGATAACGCTTTTAAATCGCCGTTATTTAAAAATCGCGATCGCCGATAACGGCATTCTGCAAATATCGCTGTTTAGCTCAGTGCAGCGTTGTTAGCAGACATTTTTTTTTCGTACTAGATGTCGCTATAGTTTCGTATTAGATTTCGGGATATCGTACTAGATTTTAGGACTTGCGTCTAGCGACACCCCGCTGGCAAGCTTCTTGACAATGTTGACACATGAATCATGATTTTTTATGCAGAGACTCAGCGCGTAATTTGAAAAGTAGGCTTTTTCTAAATAATGCATTTAATGTAAAAAAAGCAAATCATGGGTCTTTTTTATAACGTCTCCTCATTTTTACGTCTGATATATTATTGAGGTAAGTAAAAGCCGCTTTTAACTTAGGGCTTTTGAATTTGTCTAAATTATTCCTATAAATGAAAGTTATTAACAAAATTTTTATCATTTTTGATATGGTAGAAGTTATAAATTTTTTAAAAGTGTAATTATATATTCCCCGGGTTTTTTTAATATGTTGTTAAAATTTTGCGTAAAATGCGGGGACGTATTGAAAATACCCAACTTATTACTTTTATAA